>PISX010019688.1:0-37501 GCA_004024625.1 Mellivora capensis
AGCACAGGCAGACAGAGTGGCAGGCAGAGGCAGAGGGAGAAGCAGGCTCCCTGCCGAGCAAGGAGCCCGATGTGGGATTCGATCCCAGGATGCTGGGATCATGACCTGAGCCGAAGGCAGCCGCTCAACCAACTGAGCCACCCAGGCGTCCCATAGTGGTCAGAGCACCTTAAAGGGTTGAAAAGATTTGTCTAGGTGGAGGGAAGTAGTGGCACAGAACCACTCAATAAGCAGTTCTGGCTTTTCTTTGCTGTGTGCACGCAAACGTGCTTACTTTATGTGTACACAATGACAACTTAAAAACAAGTTGAGTTAAATGTGAGTTCTAGAGAGTTAGATCTACTCTACTAAGTAACTTATTCCCACACACCAGCATCATATTTAAATGCCAAGCATCTGCTGAATGTTCAAGCCTCAATTTCCTCGTCAGTAATCTCACAAAGTTGTACATATATATATACACATACACATAAGTTATATATAACATCAGAAATATATCTAACCTGCAGGGTTATCATGAGAGCTAAATAGATAAATGTGTATCAAAAGGGCTAAGTATTGTGCCTGGCATGCAGTAAAACTGACCAATAATTTCCTCTTTTCATGTGTGGAAAAGGAGAGGCTTGTGTAGGAAAACTAGAGCTGGGACTGGTGATGATGGGAACGATAGTAATGATTACTGCTGGTGTTTATTGAGCCCATGTCTATGGGCCAGGAATTGTGCTAAGTGTTTTACGTATATTAACTCTTTAAATTCTGATAGCAGCTCTGTGAAATGGATGCTTTTATCATTCATATTTTAGAGTTGAAGAATCTAAGGCACAGAAAGATCAAGTAGCTTGCCCAAGGTCATGCAGCTGTAAGTGGCAGAGCTGGGATTTGAACTAGTCTGGTTTCGCTATCTGCCCCCTATAGGGTGAACTAAGAAAGTGGAGGCATCTGAATGTCCAGCAGAGGAGATATAAAAATCTTGGAATATTAGGAACATTGGACTTCTGTTATCAGTTTGTTAGAAGTAATTTTGCTGTAGCGGTGTCACATGGAATAAAAGTGAGACCCAGTAGAGCTCGTGTAGTATACATTAGAATCGTAAAGGTTAATTTGGTTAATCTCTTCTTACTCCCTTAAGGGAAAGTGATTTGTTCTCTTGATTGTAATAGGAGATTTTTTTTTTTTTATTAAAAGATTCTAGGATATGCTAACTCTTTTAGGTTTAGTACTTTAGAGTGCTCTGTAAACCTTTGCTCCTTTTGTAGGATTGATCAGCCAGTAGATTGTCCCCTGCCCCCTCTGGTGGGATGGTTTCCATCTTGTCAAAAATTGATGTTTCAGCAAGCCACAACTGTAAGACCAGATGGTATAGGAGACAGCACATACTCTTTCTGGTGATGAGCTTCCCACTACTCATGTAGCTTCCCCTTTGATACCCTGTGTCCACTTCCCTTGCCCCTCTAACTAATTCAGAGAACAACTTGAAATACCTATTTGGGGGCCCATATTTGGACAGAAATAAGGAAACATTCTCAGATATGTATGGAATTCTTCTGTTCTGGAATTGACTTTAGATTTTTCTATTTCTGACCTAAAATTTCAGATCTGAAAACTACACTGGACTTCAGTCCTTATGGATAGAGATGGCTTTCTTCAATTATACCTACTGTGCATTGGGGCTAGCGAGACAGATAAATTGTACCAACCCTCAAATGGCTCCTAATCAGAGGGGAAGACAGCCTTAAAAAAGTATGTGCATAAAAGGCAGATACAGTAATAGAAGTATGTCCACATTACAGAGGACCCAAAAGGGAGTGTGGTCAAGTTTGGTATGAGAGAGTCAAGAAAGGCCTCAGAAGGGATGCTTGAAAAGAGTCTTCAAATATAAACAGGTGTTTATCATATGGTTGAGGCAAAAAAAGAGCATCCCAGGCAGAGGGTGTGAAATACTGCAGTTCATTTAGGGAGCTTCATATAGTTTGCTATAGCTGGACCAAATGGTGAGGCTGAAAAGGATGTCAGGAGCCAAGTCAAGTAAGGCCTTTTATGCTATGCTAGAGTGTGGGTTTCTATAGTTCCATATACTGGAATGGTCTGATGTGGAATCCCTAACCTCATTTCAACCATGTGGAAATGCTGGATAAAAAAATCTCTAATACAGAGCTGAGCTTGAAAGCAAGAAAGAGGAATCCTCAGATGCCAGGAAGAGAGAGGAAATTCAAACCCTGAGCTTTAAGGGGGAGCAGAAGCTAAACAGTTTTATGAAACCAGATATAATGCTTGGGGTATGAGATTTAGGGCCAGTATGGGAACTGCAGATAAGGACTCAGGCTAATAATTTCCACCTGCAGCTCGGAGCTAAAACAGGTCTACCAAGTTTGTGAAAAATGAACTAGAAACGTGCCATCCACTAGTCCAAGGAAACAGCATGAGACTGTGATCTGCTCAGGGGTTTTGGAAGGGAAAAGAATTGACTACAATAAATTAGAACCCCACTCTTATGACTATGCGTAGTTTTAAATTTATACTCTGGGCAAAACTGAAAAAAAATAGCATAAAAACTGGTATAGAAACAGAAATCCAGAGGCTTTGGCCAAGGCAAATGTGAGATTTCCCTGTTAAAACACCTCACAACCTGGGGCACCAGATTCCCATAGAGAACAGTCTCCATTAAAGATGAACTCATGGTGGGGCGCCTGAGTGGCTCAGTGGGTTAAGCCTCTGCCTTTGCCTCAGGTCATGATCTCAGGGTCCTGGGATCAAGCCCCATGTCAGGCTCTATGTTTGGCGGAGGAGCCTGCTTCCCCCCCCGGTCCCCCCCCACCCCCCGCGCCTACCTGTGATCTCTGTCAAATAAATAAACTCTTAAAAAAAAAAAGATTAAAAAAAAACCTTGAAGATTAAAAAAAAAAAAAAAAGATGAACTCATGGTCAAAATTACAAACTCTCCAAGAAAATTGATTTCCCGGAGGGAGAATGAGCAGACAGAGATAAATAATAGCATTTCTAGCCCAAGAATTGGCAATAAGAGTATAATCTCAAAGAGATCTCTGTGTGAATTTTCACAGAGATAAAAGACTAGAAATTAAAAGAACAGGATAGTATGAAAAGAAAGTGGGCAGGTTTTTGAGGTAAATGTTAAGCCATCTGATGAAAAAATTATTTGCTGATGCAGAAACACATTGAATAGATTAAAAGTCTACTAGCTAGAGCTACAGAGAGAAATGGTGGATTGGAAGCTTAATGTGAGAAAATCGCTTAGAATGCATCACAAAGAAATAGAGAAAAATATGAAAGAAAAGGTACACGGAGGACAGACAAGTTGTTTATATTTCTTTTTTTTTAAGATTTTATTTATTTATTTGACACAGAGAGAGAGAGAGATCACAAGTAGGCAAAGAGGAGGAAGCAGGCTCCCTGCTGAGCAGAGAGCCCGATGTGGGGCTTGATCCCAGGACCCTGGGATCATGACCTGAGCCGAAGGCAGAGGCTTAATCCACTGAGCCACTCAGGCGCCCCAAGTTGTTTATATTTCTAATAGGGGTTTCCACAGTAGTGGCTTATGAGGAGGACACTGATAGATTTCACTGAGCTTACATCTTAAAACTTGTAAGGGTGAACACTAAAATGATAGCAATAGGATATATAATTTCCAAACTGTAAAGAAAAACAAGATCAAAGAAACCTAAACTTAAAAGCAAAGATAAGAAAGGAAAAGAAAAAGAAGCAAAGAGAATGTATTTCCAGTTATATCCGTGTCTATAATAAGTGCAAATGGATTACCCTTGCCTGTTAAAAGATAGAGATGCTCAGATTGGGTGGCGGATAGGTACAAAATAAAGCCACCATGGGCTATTTAAAGCATGACCCAGAAAAGTTGAAAGTCAAGAGATGGAAGATAGTATTAAATACGTTATAGGTGGGAATTCACCAAGCACTGTTTATAACTGGAAAAATATGGGGTAGGGGGACCCTAGATAACCATTAGGGGAATACATTTTAGAATTCTAAGACGTGTATATATAAAAATAATGGAATATTATTCATTACTATTAAATGGATCAGCTGGGTTTATGTATATCAGTATGAATGAATCGAGAAAATATAATGAGTGAGAAAACCTTTTGCAGAATGTTGTGTTTATACTTTACACCTTTTCCTATGGAATATAACCCCTTACCTGGTTTTGTTTATTTATTTTACATACCATTTAGCACTAATGATACTGCTTTATACTGTAGCAAATCATAACAAAGGACTTTTCTCATTTTTGGCTAAAGCACCTAAAGGCTGAGAACAAAGGAGAGTGTTCCCAAATGAGATTCTAGACTACAGATTGCAGAATTTGTGAAGGCAGTACACGAAGACCAGTTTTGGAATCCTGAACGCATCGCCTACTCTAGGCTATAAAGAAGGTTGAAGTTAAAGGAAGAGAGGAGGAAAAAAAAAACAGGAGAGAAGAGAGAGTTCATTTGGATAAAGTGGGAGGGCTGTGGTATTTTCCCTTGGAGAACTGCACCTCTGTTCCTGGAGCTGGTGCACACAGAGACCAGACCTGTGCCTGGGAAAGTCTAAAAAGAGGGAGTGGATGTATGGGAAGGCTGTTAACCCTTAGAATGCTTTAGGGCAAAGATGTGGGTACAACAAAGAAAATGCTGGCTGGCCTGGAGTAGAATTAAAGGGGTTGAGTTCAAAAGGATCCTTGGAAGGACAGTGACACCCCTACAGAGAGTCTGTAAAGTGGTTTGTCAAAAACTGGGGACTGGAAGCAGACCCTAGCCAGGGAAGGGAATTGACACATTTTTTTTTTAGTTGCTTTTTATTGAACTATAGTCTGCATATAGAAAAGTGGACAAATCATGAGTGGACATTTTTACAGATTTTTCACAAAGTGAGCACATCTGTGTCACCAGTATCCAGAGCCAAGAAACAGAACATTACCAGAATCCCAGAAGCCCTCTGTGCCCCCTTCCTTTCCCTAACTGGACCCACCTCCCCCAGCGTAGTAACCATGTAAGATAAGATATTTTTTTTTGTAATTATAAAAGCAACTTTACTCTTTTGTCTTCCAGTTTAATTTTTCTTTAAATTTGTAGTCAAAATAATTTCACAATTACAGAACAGTTGCAAAGATCACAAAGAACTTCCCCATCCCCTTCACCCAGATTCCTTAATTGTTTCTATTCTACACTTAGTGCAAAGATGCATGTCAACTTTAAGGTGGCGATTTCTTTTAGAAACAGGAGAAGGTATAAGGAGACAAACTTTAGAATGTTTTGTTATTTTATGCAGAATGCCAAAATGTTAGCTTTTTTCAATTACAGTTACTCTGTACCTTTTTATGCGTTTGAAGTTTTTAAGTTTTTTTTTTCAAATAAGAGAGTTTGGATTTTATCATGTAGGAAGTGGGGAGCTGTTGAGGCATGCTTTTTATTGTTGAAATAAATATGCCTTTATGACTTCCTCACTCTCCGTCCTTGCATGTGAATTAAGACACTTAAGTGAGCTATAGGGTTGGTTCACCTTAGTATCGTTTTTCTTTTGTTCTCATCCTTATTGCCTCTCTCTGCTAAGTGCCCAGCGGTGTCTGACATGGTTAGATTAAAACTTGCACTTTTCCTAATAGATGTAACTCTCTTCCTGATTTGCAGTAAGCGGGACCTGCTTTTAAGCAATTACCCATCATTTGGGGCCATCATACACACTGTGCTTTGGTTCAGGTCATAATCAATAATTCATATGTCAATAGGAGCCCCATTAGCTCAGGTAAAGGCAGATGTTTTTCTAATGAAAATGTTCCATTTTCCAAATGACTTTTCTTTTTCCCAGAGAGTTGTGGTTATAGAAGACATAAAAAGATGGAAAACTACACTGGAGCTTCCTGATCAGACCAGAGAGAATCTAGTGGAAGCTTTACGAGAATTAAAGAAGAAAATACCCTCCAGGGAAGTGTTAAAATCAACAAGGATAGGTATGTTCCTTCTGAATTTTATGAAAAGTGCTTGTATTTTGTCGCCTTCCTTTCCTCCCTCCCTCAAACATTAAGTTATTTATCATATCAGCGCTTCCCAAATTATCTGTGGTGAAGGACCATTGTTTAAAAAATTCTCCATTTGTTTCAGACCAATATTTTTATAATATATAATAAAAATTGCCAGAAAAAGAAAATATACAAAATACATGCCCTACTTTTTTTTTTTTTTTATTAGATTCAGCAGATACAGAATTACTTGGTCAAATTACTATTAAAGTTTCTAAATGTTTACATCAGTTTCTGTACTTAACTCATGGACTGGTAACCAGCAGTGATCTAAGGATAACTTTTTCTTTTTTTTAATTTATTTATTTGACAGAGAGAGAGATTGCAAGTAGGCAGAGAGGCAGGCGGGGGTGGGGTGGGGTAGCAGGCTCCCTGCTGAGCAGAGAGCCCTAGATGGGGCTTGATCCCAGCACCCTGAGATCATGACCTGAGCCGAAGGCAGAGGCTTAACCCACTGAGCCACCCAGGCGCCCCTAAGGATAACTTTTTAAGTGTGTTTGATGCTGGTTGTGCAGAGATGTCTGAGACTTGACCTCAGGAAACTTAGGGTTTGGTGGGAGAAACAAGCACGTAGACATCAGGAGCAGAAAATATTGTAGGTTATGAACAGAAACCTATAAATAATATCCTGGCTATCCTTCTGATCTGTACAAGGCACATGCTGGCACAAAGGACAGAGCAGTCACTTACATCTGGGGAATTCAGAAAAGACTTCATAGAAGAGATGACATTTCAGCTAAATCTTAGTGTTTAATCTTGGCTTTTCTGTCTTGAGTAGAAATAACTTGCAGAGTATGGTTTGTAAAAACAAAACGATGGCAACATTTGCCACTACATCATTTATTACAGCATTGAGATATTTAAAAGGTAAGTTGGGGACTTGGTTGAATTGCCATTTTAGTAGAGTACACAACTGTGAATAATATGCGAGGGAGGACCACCATGTGTTCCTCAAGCTGCTCCCGACTCCCTAGGGAGTCCAAGGTAGTCATTCACAGCTGCTGTTCTTGCCCTCACTAGTGCAACCATTGCCTTCTCTGCCTCCCCTTGACCTCTTGTTCATGAAAAGCAAAAGAGAGAGCAGCTTCAGACTGGCGCTAACAGCTGGCAAGAGCTCTGTGAAATCCCCCAGAGGGCCCCCCAAGAGTCCTGAGAGTTGCACCCCTGTAATATAAACCAGAACCTGAGAAAATTAGATGCTTAAAGAATGTAAAACCCTATCATGATGGCCAAGGAGATTCTCCCATCTGCTGCTAGATTTTCTCTTTATAGGTTGTGGTCACTAGAGGGCAATAAGACCATTCATTCATATGGGCCGATAAGGTGTCTCCACCAGTAGAGGGTACTAGTGATTAATATTTCATGACATGTATATGTGTATGTGTGTGTGTGAGTGTATGTGTGTGTGTTTGTATTTAGGCAGACACCACAAACACCATTTCTGATCAGATCTTAAATATCAATGGAATAGGCTGGAATTGTCCTACAAATACAGAACAGGTGATCATTTAAAAATATATATATATTTCTGTTTGTGGGGGACCTGACTGGTTAAGTCAGTAGAGCATATGACTCATAACCTTAGGGTTGTGAGTTCAAGCCCCACTTTGGGCATAGAGATTACTTTTAAAAATATTATTTCCGTTTGTCCTTTGAATACAGTTGTGAGCGTGCTTTTAGGAATGGGTCTGTCTGGGGCGCCTGGGTGGCTCACTTGGTTAAGCGACTGCTTTTGGTTTGGGTCATGATCCTGGGGTCCTGGGATCGAGCCCCACATAGGGCTCCCTGCTCAGTGGGGAGCCTGCTCCTCCCTCTCCCTCTGCTGCTTTGCCTGCTTGTGCTCTCTCGTTCTCTCTGTCAAACAAATTAAAAAAAAAAAGAATGGGTGTGTCTAATGTTCATAGATTTCAATTCAAGGATCATAATGAAACCATAACACAGGGGCTTAACTTAGGAGGAGCTGGGAAGTATCCAACTTTTGGGTCCTAACCCTACCCCAAATCCTCCCTAAACCTGTTGGGTCCTAACCCTACCCCAAATCCTCCCTAAACCTGAGGTTATATGGAATATAGGGGTTTCTCGGTTCTGCTGTAGTTATTTCAGTTGCTAGGCTGAAAATTCATTTGGATCATTGCCTGAGAATGTTTATATTCTTCTGCCTTTAGCCTCCTGCCTGTCTCTATCCTGTGAGCTATAAGGGACACATATTTACCGACTACTTTCTTTGTGCTAGGAACTGTGTTGGCGTAATAATGAAGGAGACGGATATTGTCCCCTTTTTTGAATCCTGCAGTCTAATGGAAGGGCAGACAATTTAATAAGACTTTATCATACAGTGTGATGAGTGCTCTGGTGATGGGTAGAAGCTAGCCAACAGGGTATACACGTTGGAAGTAGAGAAGAAGGTGTTGAAGAACATGTAAGTGGGGAACATCATGTGAGCTGTACAGAGAGCTGGAGGTGGGGGAGAACATGATGCATTCCAGAAACTAAAAGCTTGGTGTGTTTGAAATGTAATAAGCTGGAAAGAGTGTGGCAAGAAGTGAAATGGGAGACAGTCTGGACCAGATGGAGAAGGTTCTTTGTAAGTCTGTTTGGTTTTAGTGTGTGTATTAGTTACCCATCCCTGGGTAAAAGGTCCCCCCCAAATTTAGCAACTTAAGTATTTGTTACCTCATATAGTTTTTTGGAGGGTCGGGAATCTGAAAGCTGCTTATTTGGGTGGTTCTGATTCACGGTCTCTTAAGAGGTTACTGTCAAGCTGTTGGCTGGGGCTGTGGCCATCTGAAAGCTTCACTAGGGCTTGAGCATCTCAAAATGTCTCATTCAAAGGAATGCCGGAGGCGCCTGGGTGGCTCAGTCGTTAAGCATCTGCCTTCGGCTCAGGTCATGATCCCAGGATCCTGGGATCAAGTCCCGCATCAGGCTTCCTGCTCAGCCGGAAGCCTGCTTCTCCCTCTCCCTCTCTCCTTGCTTGTGTTCCTCTCTCACTATCTCTCTCTCCCTCTCTCTGTTAAATAAATAAATAAAATCTTAAAAAAAAAAAAAAAGGGGAATGCCGGTGGGAGGCCTCACTTCCTCATCACGAGGGCTTCCCCTTATGGCTGCTTATGACATGGCAGCTGACGTTACCCAGAGCAAGCCCTCCAAGAGAGAGTAACCAAGATGGATGCCACAGCGTCTTTCATGGAAATCTTGAAATTGGAAGTGGCATGCTATCACTTCTGTCATATTCTGTTGGTCACACAGACCAACCCAGGTAAAATCTCACCCCAGGGGCAACTGCATACAGGTTATGAATACCAAGAGCTAAGGATCGTTGGAGGTTATTAGTAGACTGGCTACCGTAGCACGTATTTCTTATATATTTTGCTTCCTGGATCTGCAGATTTATGTTCATTTGTAGAAATTTTTCAGCCATTATCCCATCAAAAATGCCTTCTTCATTTTTGCTATTCCTTCATTTGGGGATTTAACAGTTAGCTTATCAGTCATCCTATCTCCTTATCTCACAGAATTCCAGGAAATTTCTTCAGATATAGATCTTCCAAGTCATTAATTCCCTCTTCAGCTCACTCTCATCTGCTGTTTAGCCTATTCATGGAGTTCTTTGTTTCAAAGCCATTTCATATTTTTACAAGTTCCCCCCCCAAATCTGTCTCTTTTCAATAGTATTTGTACATCCTTTTCACTGTGCCTTTTATTTCTTTATTTTTTTTAAGATTTATTTATTTATTTGAGAGAGAGTGAGAGCCTGCATGTGTAAGTAGCGGGGGAGGGGAGGGAGAAGGAGAGAGAATCCATAAGCAGAAGCCGTGCTGAGCATGGAGCCCAACTTGGGTCTTGATCCCTGGCCCTGAGGTTATGACCTGAGCCAAAGTCAGGCACTTAACCCACTGGCCATCCAGGCACCCCTATGCCTTTTGTTTTTTTAAATATTAATGTATGGTTCTTCTATATTCTTCATCTATTTTAGTACTTATAGTCCTTGAGGATTTAAATCTTTGTTTCTTCTGACTCTCGTGGTGCTTGCCTTTCTGTGTGCTTGTTGATTTTTAATTGTGAGCTAATTTTCCCCCCTTTTTAATCCATGGGAATTCTGTGGGGTTAGGTTAGAGCTTCCCTCTAGAGAATTAACTTTTTTTTGTTTCTGCCAGTAGTCAAGGACCACTTCTGACCTGGAATATTTAGCACACCCTGCAAGGATCCCAGCCCAGTATCAGAGTTCCACAGTTCGCTCTCTCACTTTACCACTGGCCCAAAGTTAAGAGTTTTAGCAACATTGCTGTTAACATCACTCCTTAGGATAACCCTACTCCTTTAGCCTCTGCTTACTTTCTTGGAGGAGGGAACGAGGTGACTTTTATCCAGAATCTATTGCGGTGGGTAGCTTTAGTCTACCATAAAGCCTGAGATCTTAAGGATAATAAGTGGTTGTTATTGAAGGATTTTGAGTAGAGGAGTGACATACTCAGATTTGCATCTTAGAAAAATCTGTCCACCACGTGGGAAGAGTGTTGGAGAGAAGCAGACCTAGAGGAAAACCAGTTAAAAAGCAATTAAAATGTCTAGGTGAGAAATGAGAGTGGCCTGGATGGGATAGTCATCATGGGGATGGAGCCATGTGCTTGGAATCAAGAGATATAAATGGAATAAAATCCAAAGGACATAGCCATTGATTGGATGTTGGGAATGAAGATAAAGAAATGAAGGTTGAGGCCCAGATTTCTAATATGGGCAAATTGGTGGATGGCAGTATCACTTACTACTATAGAGATGGGGGGGATAAAGTTCAATTTTAGACTTACTGTATTTGACATACTGTGGGACAGCCAAGAGGAAATGCCCCAACAAGACGTTGGGTGGATGTATAAGACTGCAGCTAAGGAGAGACCATATATATCTATTTGAGAGTCATTATCAGCATATAGACAGACATTGAGGCAATAGAAATAGGTAACCTTGTCCAGGGAGAATATATAAGAAAAGCTAAGAGCCAAGTCCCAAATCTGTGGCATACCAATATTGAAGAAGGAAATTGAGAAGGTGTGATCAAAGAAACAGAAGGGGAAAAGGAGAGCATGCTGTCATACAGTGGGAAGGAGTGGGGTATTTGCTGGGGGTGGAGGGGTGGTGGCCGAGATCAGCATGCCCATTGTTGTCAAAGGGCCAAATAGATGAGATCTAGAAATTGGATGTTGGATTTTGCAAAGTAAGGTCTTTAACGATTTTGGTAAGGATAGTTTCAAAGGCAAGGTTAGGAGCAGAAGCTTGAAGAGAGAGGAGGAGATAGGGAAATAAAACTGATAGTAGACAACTCTTTTAGGAAGTTTTGTTTTGAGGGGCACCTGGGTGGCTCAGTCAGTTAAGTGTCTGCCTTTGGCTCAGGTCATGATCCCAGGGTCCTGGGATCGAGCCCTACATCAGGCTCTCTGCTCAGCAGAGAGCCTGCTTCTCCCTTTCCCTCTGCCTGCCTCTCTGCCTGCTTATGCTCTCTATCTCTGTGTCAAATAAATAAATAAAATCTTAAAAAAAAAAAAAAGGTTTGTGTTGAAAGAAAGAGAGGCAGCAGTATCAGAAAGGGAATGTGAGATGGAAGAAAGTTCTGATTTTTGGAACAGAGGAGACACTAACCTGCTGGTGACAGGCTCACAGAGGGACCTTGTCTGGGAGAATGGACGAGCCTTAGAATGGACCAGTCTGACTGTGGAGGTGAGAGGGAATGGGGACACCAATATGCTGTTCTCTGTGTTGTCCTCTCCTCTGGCTGTCTTTTATAGCCACATTCCTTTAAAAACGATTGATACAACTCCCATTTCTGCCCCTCCTCATTCCTTCATTAAAACCCTTTCTGTCCTGGCTTCTCCCACACCACTGTTCTTTCCTTGCAGGACACAAGTGATTTCTTTCTATCCAAATCCAATAGTCTTGTCTCATTTCTCATCTTCCCAGAACTGTGAACTTGAGACCATTGATTACTCTCTTTTCTGTTGACATTAATGGCACTGAACTTCTTCCCAATTCTGTGTCTATTTTTTATATGTTAATTTCTTTTTTATATGTTTATTTCTTTCAAACCCCTTATCTGAGTTTATAATGACTCATTTATCTGCTTCTTTGTTTTTTATTTCATAACTAGCAGCTCTGTGTTCTCAGGACATTGCTCTTTTATTCACCAGCATGTTTCAACTGTTAGTGCGGCGTATAGCAGCAGCTCAGGATATATTGATCAAATCAGCGAAAATGACAAGGACAAAGATGTTCTCCCTGGCTCGCTCTAGCTTTATATATCTCACTTCTTGCCTTTCTCTGTTTCTTCGTTCTCATCCCTTTCCCTTAACAGACGGTGCTGTTCCAAAAATCTCGGACCTCAGTCCACTGCTTTAGAAGTACTTAACCAGAGGGGCCTCTGGGTAGCTCAGTCAGTTGAGCATCTGCCTTCAGCTCAGGTCATGATCTCAGGGTCCTGGATTCAAGCCCCTCATTGGGCTCCCTGCTCAGCCGGGCATCTGATTCTCCTTCTCCCTCTGCCTCCTCTCCCCCAACTGGTGCTCATGCTCATGCTCATGCTCACGTTCTGTCTGTCTCTCTCTCAAGTAAAGAAATAAAATCTTTAAAGAAAGAAAGAACTTAACCCGAGAGCTTGTTCACTTCTCCAGTTTAACTGAGGTGACTTAATTCAGGTGACTCTTGGGTATGCGTCTCCTGTCCTAATTTTTGAATCTTAAGACTTTTAGAAGTCTGATTTATATTCCTGCTACTTTCTTAAAATCTTACTAATTTAATAGGTAAAAATAGCATCTTGTTTTCATTTGCTGCACAGAATAAATTGTTATCTGTGGTTTTTGGCACTTTATCCTTTTTTGTGGATTGTTTTTATTATTTCCCTGTTTACTGTTGAGATCTGACCATTTTTGTTTTCTTTTTCTGAATTCTCTAAAGTCAATGTCATAACACTTTTAAATCCATTTAGGTCCTTCAATTTACAAACAAAGACACTCAGACCCAGAGAGATGAAGTGACTTATCCAGGGCCACTTAGTGAGGTTGGCACCAGAAATGTAATGAGAGCCCATGTCTCTTGGGGCAGGGTTCTTTCCTGGTTAGCAGACAGACTGCCATCGTGCCCTGGACCCCAGCCATGTGGGCCTTTATTTTATCAGAGCATTTCTCTGGGTTCTGCCATCTGCTCAAACATACCTCCTTAAGTCAGAATTTAGTACCTTTTCTTATATACCCCAAATGGGAGTTTTCTCTTAGTATTCCCATTTTAGTCAACATGCCTAGGATTTTGCTGTGGCATAAACTCTTTAGGTAGAAATGTCCAACAGGCAGCTGGAACAGTGGGATTGAAATCAGACGAGAGATTTAAGATGGACAATACGTATTTGGAAGTCATCTGCCCAGAAGCATTTGCTTACAATCACCTAAGTGGTTGAATTCTCTGAATAAAAGTAAAAGAAAAGGCTAAAGGATTGAACCTGAGAGAATGTCTGTGGTGGGAGAGAAGTAGGAGGAAGAAGAGGAACCAGTGAAGAGACAGAGGGAGTGTAATTAAAAAGGAAGAGAGAGAGAGGCAAGGCAGGACAATGGCATGCAGACCCTAACATGCAGAAGAAATGTGTGATCTCACTTTTCTCAAGTGGTCTGGAAAGTCAAGGGCTGGCTGGGCAAAAGCCTTTGGACCTGGCACTGAATTAAGGGTTCTGTGACTAGATACCTTTATTATAGAGGAAATAAGTGGGCAAGGGGTATGGAGTAAATGTCCGGTAAGGTGGTGGGGTCAGGCCTTGCCCTCTTAACTGGGGGGGAGCAAGCGTGGCCCCTTTTGCAATACTGGACATATGACTATTATGGGAAAATTATATGTCTGTCCTATTGATCTGATTTCAGAGATGTCTTATTTTCATTTATGATTGGTCAACATCACCAAAAACCCCTGTGCCCACAAAGTACTTTCCCATCTATGATCTCATTTGATCCAGATAACAGTCGTATGAAGGGAATGTTACAATTTTCTCCATTTTACAAATGGGAAAACTGAGGCTTAGAGAGTTTGAAGTAATTTGCCCTTGGTCAGAAAACCAAATAATAAGTGACAAAGCTATGATGTACTTATATCATATCATGTCATCTCTTGAAACCTAAAAGCACACCTTTGTCCATGGTAAACTCTTACTTGCCCCTCAAGACCAGGTGAAACCCAGTCTTCTGTGTGAAGCCAAAAATGTTTGTTGAATGAATAAATGAGTTAGTGAGTGGGTGAATGAATGGATTTGTGATTTAACTTGCTCAAGGTTATGGAATAAGTTCGTGGCAAGGACCTTTCAGATGGCCTGTTCTTTTCAAGTTGTCCAATAGATTGTCATTGCTTCAGCGATCTTGAACTTCTTATAGATTCTTGTATTCATTTTCTATTGAATAATGCCCTGACAGATTGCCACAAAATTAGTGGTTTAAAACCTTGAAATGCAGATTTATTATCTTAGAGTTTCAGAGGTCAGAAGACAGTTCTCATTGGACTAAAATCAAGGTGTTGGCAAGGCTACATTCCTTCCTGGATTCTTTAGGGAGAATCGGTTTCTTTGCCTTTTCCTGTTTCTAGAAGCACCTGCATTCTGTGGTTCATGGTTCCCTTCCTTCATCTGCAGAGCTGGGAATGGTGGGTCGAATTCTTACATCTTATCTCTCTGACACGAGCCTTCTGTCTCTTCTACTTTTAAAGACCTGTGTGATTAGATTGGGCCCACTTAGATAATTCAGGCTAATCTTCCCATCTCAGGGTCCTTTACCTTAATCTTGTCAAAGTCCCATTTTCCATGTAAGGTAACATGTTCACAGGTTCTGAGGATTGGGGCATGGACATCCTTAAGGATCATTACTTTGCTTCCCACGGTCCTTAAATTATGCCATGCTAGTTCAGGTTCCGTCTTCTCCTTCACTGTGCTCCTTCTCTTCTTGAATCATTGTCAAGACTCAGGACAAGAATTGCCTCTTTTCATGGTGTTCCCTGGCCCTTTTGTCAGCTGAATCAACTGTCTGTCCTTCTGACCCTCCCTGGAGTTCCCCTTCAATACTGTCTTAGGATCCTGGACCTACCAGTAACACTTTTGTGTATTTTGTTTTGTTTAGGTGTCTTCTCCTATGCTAAGAACTACCTGGGGCTCCTTGAGTACAGGATTGTCTTGCTCAACATTCTGTCCCTGTGTCTAGCACAAAGCCTGGTATATACTTCGTATTTGGTAATGTTTGTCAAATGAGCAAAAGACTGCTTCCTGCAGGGAATTCGTCTTACCAGTGTTCTGGGATGCAGAAACCCCTTGCCCTTAAACCTAGGGGACTTGACTTAGATCATGAGACCAGCCAGTGGCACTGCCTGCTTTCAAACATAAACTTCATGGAGCAAATAATGACTTTGCAGATCATTAACTTCCGTGATGTAGCCACTGACCAACTTGTGACCTTGGGGAAAGGTCACGGAGCCTCACATTTTTTCATCTTGGTCAGGAAGAGGTAGGACTGTATGATCACCAGGGGCATGAGTATAGGGTTAAAGCATGAGCTCTGGAGCCACACTGCCTACTTTTGAAACCTGGTCCCACTTCTTACTTGCCATATCCCACAAGCCACTGAATTTCTAGGTCCTTGGGTTCTTTACCAAGATAAAGATTCCAGAATGGGGAATCATAACAGCACCTACCTGTTCTGAGGCTTAAACGAGGTGAGGTAGGTACAGCAGTTAGCACAGTGGCTAACTGTTGTTATTGTTACCGTGAAATTCCCTCTCTGATCTAAAATTTATTATTTCATCTTATTTTGGTTTTTTCTTGAGAAAAGGGTTTCTTAGATGCCCTCTCTTCTCTTTTCCTGCCCCAGACCGATGGCCTTTCCTGCTGTCACCCGCTTGCTGGCAAATCTTGAATCCTTCTGGGCTCCCTTATGGTACTGTCCTTTCTGGGAGGACTTCACTGGTTTGGCAGCACGTCCTGACCAGTCTGGGTGGGGGCCCTCTGGGGCATCTGTGAGGTGACCCCATTGCCCTGGCTTGGAGGTGAAGCCTTCTGCCCTTCGGCCAGTGCTCTGTGCTCTCAAGGCCTGTGCTCTTTTCTGATTTGGGAACAGCAAGAAGTTGAAGAGCAGTATGTCAACAGAGCTTCGTTGAACACTCCCTATGTGCCAGTCCTTAATGACAGAGAGGTACAAGGAATTCCAGGTTTAGGGTGCAGGCTCTGTCGTCAGGCCATGTGTGTTCAAATCCTGGCTTAACACTTAGTAGCTGCAAAACCCTGGGCAGGTTACTTTGCCGAGCTTCATTTTATCATTTGTAAAAGGTGATATAATACTAGTATTTAATTCAGTGTTTAGTTATAAAAATTAAATGGGATAATTCACATACAATCTGGAATGGTAAGCAGAAGAATTCTTCACAATGGGTAAGAATTAGAAACTTTTCATTTTCCCAGCGCCTTTGGATTCAGTTCTTTGTAGTATAGTTCCATTATTTTGTTTGCAGTTGTGTGATTTTTCCAATCAACTGCATCCATATTCAAATGTTAGTACAAAAGCAGTTTGAAAGCCAAATGTAAATGGTTTTTATTTAACTGTTTGATTCAGTTCAGCAAACATTTATTGATTGTGCTCTGCTAGGCCCCATGCCCGGAGCTGGGACTATAACTTGGAGTAAGGTATGGCGTTCTGCCCTCAAGATGTTTACAGTTTAGAGGGGAAGGTGGGCATTTAAACATTCTAGGCAGAGGGGACAGTGTGAGCTAAGGGACAGAAATGGAAGAAGGCCAGACGGCCTGACCTGAAACAAGGACCTGCAAGTTGCTCTCCACGACTGGAACTTACTGCATGAAAGCCAAGGGGTGGAAGGGCTGGGGGTGACCGGAAGGAGGAAGGGGGTGACAAGGTGAAAGGTAAGGCCAAAGAGCTTCCAGGTCATTGAGAGCTTGAATGTTATACTTAGGAATTAATTTAAGGGCAGTGGAGAGAGCTGTTGAAGGGCTTTTGGTAAGGGCGTAATGAGGTCAAATTGTGTTTTGTTTTAAAGATTTATTTATTTATTTGACTATGAGAGGGGAAGAGAGAGAGCATAAGCATGGGGAGCAGCAGGCAGAGGGAGAGGGAGAAGCAGGCTCCCAGCTGAGCAGAGAGCCTGCTATGGGACTCGATCCCAGGACCCTGGGATCATGACCTGAGCTGAAGGCAGCCGCTTAACCGACTGAGCCTCCCAGGCGCCCCTCAAATTGTGTTTTTAAAAATTTATGTTTTATTTGAGAGAGAGAGAGAGTGTGTGTGTGTGTGTGTGTGTGTGTGTGTGTGTGTGTTAGGGGAGAGGCAGAGGGAGATAATCTTCAGGCAGTCTCCCCACTGAGCGCAGAGCCTGTTGCCAGCTCAGTCTCAGGACCCTGGGATCATGACCTGAGTCAAAACCAAGAGGCAGGTGCTTAACTGACCGGGCCATCCAGGTGCCCCTCAAATTGTGTTTCTCAAAAGTTATTTTGACTTGAGTAATGAGGATGAGTTGGAGAAGGCCATACTGGCGACAAAGATTGGTTAGTATGTCTCTGCAATAAACCTGCGGAAAGGTGGTGAGGACGTGAATTAGGGTAGCAGTGAGGAAGAGGAGGGGGTTAGGAGGAAAGGAAAGATAAAAAAATGTTAAGGAACATGAAATAGTGGGTGGATGGTGGTGCCATCCTGTGACAAGAAGTACAGGAAGAGGGACTGAGGGGGATAATAATGAGTTCCATTCTCCATTTTAGAAATGTTGAGTTACTTAATCATAGGAAACAAACTGAGGGTTGCTTCCAATCAGGGGATGGGGTAACTGGGTGATGGGCATTCAGGAAGGCACATGATATAATGAGCACTGGGAATTATATACAACTGATGAATCATTGAACTCTACCTCTGAAACTAATAATATACTATATGTTAATTAATTAACTGCATTTAAATAAATTTTTAAAAAGTATTGAGTTGAGGCACTTATGAAAGAAGCAGATGGAGGTGTCCAGAGACTAGACGTTTGGGTCTTGTGCCCAGTGTCTAGCTTTTGGGCTAGAGACACATATTTGGGAGTCATCTGCTTGTGGATGGCAGTTGGACCACAGGAGTGGGTAAGATTACTCAGGGAAAGCAGGTGAAGAAAGAAGAGAAAAGGCCAAGGACAATGGCCCAGCTCGGGTTCACCAATAATTAAAGGTTAGGTAAGACATACATAGCCAGCAGAAGAGAGAGAAGGAACAGTCACAGGTGGTGTCTCAAAAAGCAGTGGAAGAGAGTATTTCAGAAGACAGACAGCAGCGTTGGAGGCCACAGGGGGAGCATGTGACATCAGGGTGGAAAAGATCCATTGGATTTGACCAGCAGAAGGACTCTCAGTTTGGGGGACTTGTGCATCTTCATTTCTCACATATAAAGCTGGATCAACAGTGTCTTTCTTGGAGAGAGAAAAGGACAAGAAGGGGAACATATGGAAGCGAAGAATCTGTATTCGGAGAAATCTGAGTGTACCTCTGTTACAGCACAGCCCGTGCTGTTAGGATTGCTTATAGGTTGAGCCCGTCCACACGACGGAGCTGAACTGCGCAGACGCGTGCAGCCCTACTGCTCAGAGGAGACCCCAGTTAATGATTTCATTATAAATTCTTTAGACTTATTTCTCTGCATATAAACAAATCTATGTGCTTATATGTATACACAAATATAATTTTAAAAGTAAATATTGGCTCATACTGTGCGTGCTCTTCAGAGAACCTGAGTAAAGTAATCATCTTTCCATGTTACTACATGTAGAGCTCTTCCAGTCTTTTATGGCTGCAAGGTATTCGTGTTAGAACGGACTGTAGTTTATTTAACAGATTGGACCCTTAATGGTGGATTTCTAATTGTTTCTCGCTTTTCACTATCACATACAGTATCTTAAGGGTATTTTTGTACACATTTCTGTGCACACTTGGGCAAGGTGAGTTTAGGTCAAATTCCAGGAACTGTGTCTTACTCGTATCTCTTTGTACTAACCTTTCTATCTTATAATATGGTGCATTTTCCCCCTTCATTACATTTCTTCCTATATTTTAGTAAAAGATGTTATTCTTTATATGGGTCTTTCATTCCACCAACATTTACTTCACACTCACTCTCCCGACCCCTGCCTCCTGCCACTATTTTCTGCTGGAGAGACAAAGATGAACAGGTCACAGCTCTTGCCTTCCAGCTCTCTTTGGTGGTCTAGAGAGGTAGCTGATCAGCTAATTACAACTAATTACCACAATTATTGTGAGGAACAGAAGCACTAGGTGCACAGAGGAGGAGAGGTACCGACCGAAGATGGGGGGTATTAGGAGGACTTGCTACAAGTTTGTGTACAGCACTGAAAGGTTTACGTGGAGGAGTGAAATGGTCAGATTTATGTTTTAGAAAAATATCTCTAAAACAGGAAATAATGAATTTTTAAAAAGGCCACTCTGGCTGCATGTGGGAGATGCCATTAAGGGGTTCGAAACTTAGGCAGAGAGGCCTGTCAGTGCTGTTGGAGTCAAGTGGAGGCAACATTTCCCAATGTTAATTAACATTAACATACATGTTAATGTATTGTTAAGTGCTTTATCACTTTTACTCATGTAAGCAGGATTTTGCCCTACTGTATTTATACTAGCTATTAAAGACATAAGGAAGCTATTGATTTTTAAAAAAATATATCTAATATTTCTCTGTAAGTTTTTAATTCCAAGTGTTTAGTTGATTTCTTTGGCTTTTCTTTGTAATTGTTTTTGTCTAAGTACTTTTGTAGATCCTTTGCCTCTTTTTCCATTTTTTTTTTAAGATTTTATTTATTTATTTGACAGACAGAGATCACAAGCAGGCAGAGAAGTAGGCAGAGAGGGGAAGAGGGGGAAGCAGGCTCACTGCCGAGCAGAGAGCCCGATGCGGGGCTCGATCCCAGGACCCTGGGATCATGACCTGAGCCGAAGGCAGGGGCTTTAGCCCACTGAGCCACCCAGGTGCCCCTCTTTTTCCATTTTTATTATGCAAACCTCAAAACACATAAAAATAAAGAAAATAATAGAACACACCCCCATATGCCCATCACCCAAATTCAGTAACTATTAAGATTTGGTCCCACTTACTTCATCTTTCCCATTTTTGTGTTTTTGTGCTGTTGCTTAAGTATTTTAAAGCAGAATCCCAGACCTCTTTCTTTCTTTTTTTTTTTTTTTTTAAGATTTTATTTATTTATTTGACAGAGACCATAAGTAGGCAGAGAGGCAGGCAGAGAGAGAGGAGGAAGCAGGCTCCCTGCTGAGCAGAGAGCCCAATGCGGGGCTCGATCCCAGGACCCTGAGATCATGACCTGAGCCGAAGGCAAAGGCTTTAACCCACTGAGCCATCCAGGCTCTCCTCCCAGACCTCTTTCTATTTCAGGTCTATATACTTACATACTCTACATACTACATCTAAAAATACAGATACTTTCTTATATAACAACAGTGCCATTATCACTCTTAACAGTAATTTCATGGTATAATTTAATATCTAGTGTAAATTCATATTCCTTGTGTATGTCAAAATCTCTTTTAATAGTTGGTTGATTTGTTGCAGTGAGGATTGGAATCACACATTGAATTTGGTGTTTGAACTCAAAAGACTCTTTTAATCTATAGCAGTCCATAACCTTACCCCCTTTAAGAAAAAAAAAAGCCATCAACAAATGAATAAACCGACAAAAAATAGAATCAGAACCTGTAAACACAAGAGTATAAACTGAGAGCTGCCAAAGGGAAGGGGAGTGGGGATTGGGCAAAAAGGGTGAAGTGAAGAGGGAGATACAAGCTTCCGTTATGGGAGGAATAAGTCACAGAAATAAAAGACTCAGCAGAAGGAGTATAGTCAATGGGATTGTCCTAGTGTTCTATGGTGACACATGGTTGCCGCACTCGTGAGCATAGCATAGTGGAAAAACTTACCAAATCGCTATGTTATACCCCTGAAGCTGATGTAACATTGTGCGTCAACTACACTCAAATAAAAAGCTTAATTATAATTTTTAAAAAGATTTTATTTATTTATTAGACTGAGATCACAAGTAGGCAGAGAGGCAGGCAGAGAGAGGAGGAAGCGGGCTCCCCTGGCGAGCAGAGAGTCCGACGCGGGGCTCGATCCCAGGACCCTGAGATCATGACCTGAGCTGAAGGCAGAGGCTTTAACCCACCGAGCCACCCAGGCACCCCTATAATTTTTTTTTTTAATGCCAGTGACTATTGAAGAAATCAGGTCTGCGGTCTTACGGAGTGTCTCACATTCTGGATGTATCTTTTTCCTCATACTATAATTTAACTCATCCCTCTGTCTCTTATTTTCTGCAAACCAGAAGTTAGCTTTGAATGACTGGTTGGATTCTGGTTCCTCGTTTTCTTTGGGAGGAGGTTTGCAAGACTATTCATAGGTAGGGCTGTGAAGTGCCACCTCTGTCTGAGAGTCCCACTCTCAGGGGTGCAAAGATTGATTAGTGGTTCCGGTGCTGACAGCTCATCCTTCCATTATAAACTTCTCCATCAACCTTTCATTGAATAAGTTCATCCACTGATGCTTGTCACCCAAATAAATTACTTCATCATGGGCTATGAAATGTTTAAAAATTCTGTCAATTTTTTCACACTTATTAGCTGAATAAAGAACATTCCCTCAATAAGTAGGGCTGTTTGGTTGTTCTGAAATATAATATGTACCAGGAAGACAAGATAAATGCTTAATTCATTTTCTTTTCTTGCAGTTTTTGAATGAAGGAGTTGATACTTTTAATTGTTCCATTTTAAGTCTCTATTGATCATGCTTCCATTGTTTGACTTATTGCATTGGCTAGTCCAGCAATTCTCCCACTGTGATTATCTGGTTATCTCAGCCTTTGAGAAATGGGTCTTCATTTGCACAAGAGCTTTTATAGCTTTAGGTACGTGAATGACTTTCTACGTGCCGTACATCAGCTCATCTGTTCCTGTCCTTTTCAGAAGACACCAGAGCCACCTTTCCCTTGGTTTCTCCTTTCTGGTTCCAGGTCACACCGTGAATAAGATGCGTCAGCACTCAGATCCAGAAGTGGCTCGTCTTGCCGGAGAAGTTTACACTGAGTGGAGAACTTTCATGGAAGTACATTTAGACAGACCTTCTATTGAAGTGCGGAGCGACCCCAAAACAGAGACATTCAGGAAAAATGCCCAGAAGTTACTCTCAGAAGCCTTGGAATTAGAGGTAATGTCCTGGTTGGAATGCGATTCTCTTAGTTAAATGAGCCTCACATTTTCATAAATCTTTCGTGGTCTTAGTGCTATAGCTTTATTCTAACTAATTTTTTCTTTAAGGATTCTGGATTTGTAAGCATTCTGGGAGATAGTATGCTAGAAAGATTGCAGGCTTTGGAGCAACACCTGGATTAAAATGCTGGCTCTAGTACGTACTGGTTGTGTCATTTTAGGCAAACCCCTGAACATTTCTGAGACTTGATTTTTTTAATCTGTAAAATGAGTGTTCTAATTCCTACTACCTGTAATTATTGGAAAGATTAAATGAAACATTTATACAAAGGAATGGTAGAGTGTGTGGTGATTAGAAGTTACTTAATGGATATTGGTTCCTTCCTATTTAAAATTCTTCCCCTTCCCAGCAAAACAAAAATTCTGGCGTGGACTGTACTGTGGAATTTTGTTGGCAAAATAAATGGTGTCTATTGGAAAGACTCTACTCCCCCATTTTTTTTGGTCAATGCTCATACTTTTAGTTCCAAGGCATATAATCAGTTGGCTAGACATGATCTCTGTCATCTTCACACTTCACAGTTCAGACGTTAGTGGTTTGAGGTACAGGTGCTAGAAGAAGGATTTTTCTGTTCATTAACAGTGATATTAATCATCATAAACAAATTTTACAGGTCAGTTAATATTCTAGAAAAATCAGACATAACATCCATATTTTTTCCTCTTCTTCAGGTATCCCTATTAAAGTATCCTTGAAGAATAATTTAATATTATTAACAAAAGAAGCAGTTTGAAAAGTCTAGGTCTAAATGCTAGAACTGTCACTGCATTCTCTGAAAAAATATTTTAACCTTTTTATCTCAATTAGGAATTTATAAAAGAAAGGTAAATGGACGTGTGGTATGTTATTTACTTTTTAAAAATGGAGTTTTGGGTCTTATGCTAGAAAATGAGAAAATATAGAAAGGAAAAGCCAAGTGGCACCTGGGTGGCTCAGTGGGTTAAAGCCTCTGCTTTCAGCTCAGGTCATGATCCCAGGGTCCTGGGATGGAGCCCCACACTGGGTTCTCCATTCAGCAGGGAGCCTGCTTCCCCCTCTCTCTCTGCCTGCCTCTCTGCCTACTTGTGATCTCTGTCTGTCAAATAAATAAATAAAATCTTTAAAAAAAAAAAAAAAGGAAGGAAAAGCAAAATCACCATTGAACCTACCGTCAGACATAATCTTGTTAACATTTTGGTACATTTCCTGCTTGTTAAATTATTATAGCTCTTTAAATGAATATTGGGCAAGTTAATGATTATACCATATTTATTATGTGTGCTACTCATATGCCAAATGTTCCATAAGATGCTTTTGATTATTTAAATAACTGCAGAAAATTGACAATTATTTACATTTGTGTTTTATTTTACATTTCAATCAATATCAGGGTCATTTTGTATATCCTTTTGTATATATATTTATTTTTTGTATTTATAATTTTGTCTATTTGATATTTACAGTGAATTAATATTGCTGTAAGTTTGCTTAACTTTTCCTATAGGAAGCTTTAATATGACTATTAAACCCTTGGAAGAAAGAAAAAAATGTAAAGATTGTAAGCCTTGTTTTGCAGAGTGCCGATTAGCCAACAAGGTTTGCTATTTAATATTTTACATAAAGTTTATTTTTAAAATAAGACAAAATTATCGTAGAAACATAGATTGTGGGTATATAATATGTAGTTAATGTGGTGGTAAATACCAGCTCCCTGTGGTATCTTTTTAAGTAAATGATAATAACGAAGCTATGCTTGTAAGGATTAATGAGCAGTTTGCCTGCTATATTAAACTCCATAATAATTATCCTTTTAGTTTATCCATTAATTATCCTTTAAATGGCACATCAAGTGGTAAGCACTCAAGTGTTACAAAGCAAAGTTAAAAAAGTGATACATTCGTTAGTGCTTTCCAATGTAATTGGAAAAAATATCAGATTAAGCATAGTTGAATGGTTTTATTCCCAAAGAATAATTTTTTTAAATTAAAAAATGTGCATCTTACCATCTTCCTCAACAACAACAACAACAACAACAACAACAACAAATCAATCTGTTTTCCTTGCATAAACAGCATTTGATAGTACTTTCATCGGTTTGATATGTCAGGAAATATAAATATAAATACTTTTATATAACATAAACTCCTAGCACCTGTCATCATCTGAAACATTTCCATGTTAGGGTAAATCAATGAACCATCTCATCTTGTATCTGGTCTTTGACAGTAACCAACGTTGAGTGCATTCAAGTCAGACATCAGATCTTTAGAAATGTACTTTATCAGGCAGGAGCAAACCACTGGGTAAGTTACCGGCCCAATGACTAAAAAACCTTTACAATTTAATCCTAGCATGTGTTTTTGCAAAATCATGCATTTTATTTTTGTGGGGAAAAAAAATGTTTCCATGGTGTTTGTTTTGGTCATATCCTTTAGTAGTAAAAGCCACAGATGAAGAATATACACATACAGCCAAAAGTGCATCTCTTTATTACTCTGTACAGGTCTTGCTTTCCAGATGTGTGGATTGTTTCCTTGTTCTTGGAATAATGGGATAGATGAATAAAAACTCCACTTTTGAGACCCATGCCCCATTCCCCTTTACTTTCTCTCCCTTCCGGATCTTCTTTGTTCTTCCCTGTCTTTTAGATCTTTCCTCATATGAACGTCCCCTGTGGTGTCATTCTCTTACTTCCCCTTCCTCATTATCCACTCTCCTTCCTACCTCACGGCCTGTGATCATTTTCCTATTATGTCATTAAAAAAAATGAACCTGATTCTCAAAGTGAGCCTGTATCATTAAGAGTTATGAAACACTGGCTGGTTGGCCCAGTTGGTTGTCAGATGGTGCTAATGAGATCCAGGTCAGGGGTACGTCCCCATATGGGACTGTTAGTTTTCTCTTTGTTTAATGGCCTCAGACTGCACCTCTGGCTTTGACCAGCTCTCTCATAAATGTATTTAAGTGGTCAAAAAGGAGTGCGGGTAGATGTGTACAAATCCAATCATGCTATTGGAAAACCCATACAAAGTTTGCTTCCAGTGGATATTCAATTCAACAGATGTTTAGTACTACTACTGCTGGTGCCGGGAAGAATATAAACATAAATGAGTTGCATTCCCTGGGCTTAAGAAAGCGTACTGTCTCCTGCCTGAGAGCCTGTGAACGACTAACTAAATATAAGGCAGGATGAAAATATGTCTGAAATAGTGGTACTAGCAAATGGTATAGACACACAAAGGACAGAACAGTGAGATCTGATGAGAGAATCTGGGAAGGTTTCATGGAAGAGATGACAGTTGAATTGGCCTTTGTTAATGGGTAGGATTTTCCAAGCCAGAAAATACATGTTATATTTCATATCTTATCTGTTGGGTCTAGAATGTCACCAAAAGAACAGGAAAGCAGGGAGGTACACGCATGGAAGAAGGATACTCATTTACTCACTTAACAAATAACTCCCGGAGCACTTGCTGTGTGTGTGCCCATGCCAGTGCTAGGGATAGAGCAGGAGTTCGGAAATGAACCAACATGGTAACAGCCCTCGAGGGGCTCCCAGCCTTCTGAGGGAGATCGGCAAATAGTCACTGGACAATGTGGGAAGCTCTGGACTTGAGGTAAACACGTGAAGAAGACCTCACCTTGCTTTTAAAGAGCTTACAGAGGTGGCAGACATCACTAATCGATTACGGCACCATTTCCCACTGGGTCCAGAATCCTTGAGGAAAGACGGCGCTGGGTGGTCATGTCTTAGATCTTGCCCAGCTAAAGCCAGTTCGTCTGTGACGGGACAACTGAATAACACCCAGTTAACTTACAGGTATAAATAGATAAACTAGGCACATCAGGTGCTCTGTCTCTGAGAAGTGTGAACTAGGAAATAGCAAGGACAACAACAGTGGGAGCATTGAAGCAGAAGGGATGTTGGGGGAGTTGTGAGGGAGATGTGTAGCTCAGGGGGAGAGAATAAGGCGCTTAAAATTGGTAGTGAGTAGGGGCGCCTCGGTGGCTCAGTGGGTTAAAGCCTCTGCTTTCGGCTCGGGTTGTGATTTCAGGGATCGAGCCCCGCATTGGGCTCCCTGCTCAGTGGGGAGCCTGCCTCCCCCTCTCTCTGCCTGCCTCTCTGCCTACTTGTGATCTCCGTCTGTCAAATAAATAAATAAAATCTTAAAAAAAAATTAGTAGTGAGTAAAGCAAAAGGAGAGGGGCAAGAACATGTGAGAAAGAGACCAGGCAGATCTCGAGACCCACAAGAGAAAGGATGTGATTCCTGACTAAATCCTTAGGTTTCTTGTTCCCATTCCCCTTTGTTCAGGTGTATCCCATTCCTGCTCCCATTCCCACTCATATGGATGTATGTCACAGCAAAACCTCTCTTTCTCAAGGTCTCAGTGAGACTCTGGTCCTTTCACCCAAAACTTAACCTGAATCACCAGGTTAGGACCCACTGGGAAGGACTCAACAACTCTCAATAACTTGGGTAGGCTTGAAATATCCCAAAGCAGTTACAAGACAGACGCTCTTCACTTTGGGCAAGGAACTGGTACACTGGGTGTGTGATGACTTATCTTCCCTTATGATTTACATTTTAATACCACTGATGTTTTTCCTCATTGTGATTGGCCTTCATTTAATGAGAGGCATGCATGAGAATAGGTGCTTGCTTGCTTTTCCCATCACAGCGCTGGTACAGAACCCACCCACCTCCCCCTCCACTATCTGCATCCAGGGCCTCCTCTCTCCACTGAGTTCCCAGAGGGCAGGGGTCAGGTCTTTTCTGCTCAGTGTCTCCAGTACCTAAATCAGGCCAGACTCAGAGTAGTGATTCAGTAACTGTTTGGTGAATGAAGCATGGATGATATCCAATTATGTGAATTCCAAAGCTTTCTCAAAGTTCTTTTTTTTCTAGCGTATAGACTATAGTGTAATGGAATGGCCATGATGTATTTTTGCAAATGCACACAAACCCTTCTTCCTCCACAACCGCTGTCCTCAAAAAGGAAAATGAAGACTTCCTCTTGTCTGTCACATTAAGTGAGTCTGAACAGTGACTGGCCATCCTCCCCCCGAGGATGAAGGGCTTCTCTGGCAGCGTTGCTGGGCAGAGGGCCGACAGCCACCCTTTCTGCCTCCTACTAAAGTAGTCTGGTACCAGGGCTGCCTCAGGCAGGGGCGACTTCGGTGCCTACCCAGGAGTCCATGAAAAGCCCAAGGAATCTGGGTTCTGGAGAACCATGGTGTCAAGTGCTCTCACTCTAGCACAAGCCTCAGAGATAGTCATCAGGATCACAGACTTCCCTGAACATCTTTTATCTTTTATCTGCTACGTGTAGGCACATGTCTGGGCCTAGATAGTCCTTCGCCCTGTCTCTCTTTCTCTCTCAGTCCTGTTCTACATTCTGCCTGGTCCTTCTTTCTTCCAAGTTCCTTTTTCTATTTGTTTTGGTCTTTTGGTCTCTTTTACGTGAGGACATTTTATCAAATATCGGGCGTTCCTTTTTTATTTTTGGTACAATTTTTTCTTAAACTTTTCTTTTAAACAGAAGTATAGTACATACATAGGAAAGTGCCCAGAAGATATACGCAGAGCTCAGTGAATTTCTCCTGAGGCAAACGCCCTTCACCTGGCCAGAGAGTTCTCGGATCAAACATCATTCCCTCCCAAAGCCAGGTGCTGCCTTCTTGGGATGGGGCCCTGGAGCCCAGCACTTAACTCCTGTCCCCTTTCCTAGTACTCGATATACTCAAAATCCTGTTCTTTACCTTTCTGCAATGGGGCTGTGCTCTCCATGGAGTCAAGGACTGTCGGCCTTGTTCACTGCTTTTTCCTCAGCCCGTGCACAGCGCCTGGCACATAGTAAGTGCTGACTAAGTATTTGAATGAGTGGCATGGTAAGGAGGGAAGGGAAAAAAGCAAGAAAGAGAAATTTGTTTCCTCTTTTCAAGGAACCAAAAAAATCATTATATTACGAAAATGTTAAGGGAAGCTTAGGACTTTGTGGCCACCCAAGGAAGACTTTCCAGTCCTTTAGGCTTGGATTTGCTTTTCTAGCTTTTTGGTTTTTAGCTCGGCTTTGACATGCAAATAAGCATGTTTCCTGGGAAAAGTGGACCTTGCTGAGGGAGCCTATATGTGAGCAGAGGCCCAGCAGTATGTCAGAGCACTTTGCTTGCTCAGGCTGGGCTGTGGTCAGGACTGGCAAGATGAGTAGTGGGAGATGGGCCTGGAAAGGAGGGTAGTGAGAGGAACGCCTGACCAGCACCTCAGTCTGGCCTGGATCCTGACCGTGGACAGAGACCCAGACCTGTGCTGCTCCGATGAGGTCTGTGACTTGAGGAAGGCTTGGGCCAGAGCTGGACCAACCTGGAACTGCTGCAGGTCCCAGCCCCAGGCCTGCTCTGCTCAGCTGGCCCCGCAGAGCTCTCTTCAGACTCAGCTGGTCCCTCCGAATGTAAGGGGCCAGTTAGTACGGTGAAAGAAGAGGAACGCGAACTTTGGGGTCGGGGCGCCAGGTCAGAGTCCTGGCTCTGCCTCTTAGTTGTAAGACCTTGAACCTTTCTTCACCCTTGAACCTATTTCCTCATCGAGAAAATGAGGTAACAGGAGCTGTGAGCATTAAATGTGAAAAGTGATTTATAAGCTGCTCTACACACATATCAAGACCCAGACCCCGTGTTTCTGAAATGCTGTAAGGGTTAAAAGGCACTTTATCTTTTTTTTTTTTTTTTTTTAAAGGCACTTTAAAAACAAACCAAAAAAAGTATGAACTGTTACACTGATTTATTATCCTTGGTCTTGGTTTCCTGGTTGGTAAAGTACAGGGCCCAGTACCCGTTGCTTAGTGCCAGCCAGTTTCCTGTTATAATGGCAAATATTACCACCCGGCAGGGGTTGTGACTGAGGTCCCTGTCACTAAGCACATGGCCTTGTTCCTTAATTGCTAGGGTGGAATTAATTTGCTCTTCCTGTTTCTCTTGTGACAGGAAGTAGATGTCCTTGAATCTCAGTTGATTAATGGAGGCCTCTGAGCAGAGTGCTCCAGCCTCTCTCGCTTTTAATCCGTATGCAACGCAAGGCCCTAATTTGATAATTTTGCTGTTTTTTAGATGGATCACCTACTGGTTGAAAATATCGAGCAGGAAGCGTTTCATCTCTGCTCCCGCCTCATTAACGGGCCATACCGGCGGACCGTGAGAGCCCTGGTCTTCACATTAAAGCACCGAGCTGAAATCCGGGCTCAGGTGAAGAACGGCTCGCTGCCAGTCGGCACGTTTGTACAGAACCACAAAAAATGACCCGAGGATGGTTCCAGCGCTGGGCTGGGCAGAAAGCAAAATGGGCCCCTCTCTCCGCCATTCAAAGACCTTTCGGAGTTTGGGTGGCGGCTGCTGCCATGGCGCTGAATTTTCCCCTGGTGCCATTCCTCCAGGCAGGCTGCTGAGAGCCCCGCGGGCCGGGCGGCAGGAGAGGTTTCATTAGCTCTAGTGCGCTTGTGCTGCCTCGCGGGACGCGGCTGGCTCTCATTGGGGAGCTCAGTGGGGTCGCCGTCACCCAGCCCGGTGAGAGGGGGACGGATTTCACTGCGAGTGTGCCAAGGACACCTCTATACTCCCCCATGTCAGGCAGACGAAGTGACTACTTGATTTCGCCACCCTGCGGGTAACTGAAACTCAATTACCACGGCGGCTCGCTCAGTCCCGTCCCCCTGAGTTTAGACAGCTCCTGTGCCTCTCAGAACTCCCCTGTCTGTTCTCTTTGCTCTACCCCAGGGGTGAGCCTGCTGGAGCCAGCCAACTACCCCTTCTCTCCAGAACTCACTTATCTGAACATTGCAGCTCTCCCTGGAAGACCTTCTGCATTGGTCTCCGGAGCCCCCATGCTGAGGCTTCTAATGAGGAGCTGGCCTGAAGCCTCCCCACACCTTGGGGTTTATTTGAATGCGCTGCCTCTTGGTTTAGGGCTCCGCAGAAGATACATAATGAAATTTCTCTTGAAAACGAATACCATGGTAGGAAAAAAAAATACATCTATATCCTAAAATGAAATGCCGGTGTATAGGCTGCTTGAGCAGTTACGTAAATGGCATTTGCTTTTTTTTTTGCTCTTTTAAAGTAATAATAAACGGGTTTGTTTTTTTCCCTAAAACAAAAGGTGTGTCTCGTTCATTGAAAAGGATTCAGGGGATGAGAAAGGGGACAGCTGGTGAAAATAAAGAATGATGGGACAAGAGTTTGAGGGTGATAGAAAGACCCAAGGAAGGCTTTTTAGGTTAGGGGATACTAGCACATGTTTATAATCTGAAAAGAAGGGGCCAGTGGAATGGGGGAGATTAAAATTTAAAAAAAATTGAGGAGCTAAGTTAAAAAGCAAGGACAAAAGGAAGGGGTCTAATGTCATCTGCCTTCTAAGTGCTAGATACCTTTCCTAAGATAATGTATTAGCATTGATGTTGATCTTTACATCATGGTTTAATAATCCCGTTTAACCCTCTCATCTGTTGTATTTCCGTTTTTTAGACTTCTTCATTCATTACTCACTGACCACCCATTCCTCGGGGCACCGGGGATCCCTAGCAGTAGCTACAAATGGGACCTCGAGGCTCACCAAGCAGAGTATCTTGTTCGGTTCCCCACTGCTCATAACTCTTAGAGCTGGAATGATAACTGAGCACTTAACCATGTGCTCAGCACTGTGGGAGACATTTAGAAAATTAGTAATACTAGTACCTAATTAAAGATGAGGAAAGTGAGGCTCAGAAGGTTTTGTAACCTACTCAGGGTTACATAGATGGTGAGTGGCAGATTTACAATTCAAAACTCAAGTCTATTTGACGCGTACGGTCTTCCTGGTCGATTTCCCCCATTCATGTTCTTAGGCACCGTGTGCATGCCGGGGACACTCCAGTTTGTATCTTCAGCCCACACCTGTCTCCTGAGTTTCAGACACTATCTCCCAGATGTCTCGTGGGCATCTCAAATGTGACCTGTCTTCTTTCACTTGGCAATACTGGCACTTCAGCTAGACACCTGGGGGTCAGCCTAGGCTCCTCATTGTCCCCCTCCCCCCACCCCAGTCACGTCCTGATGGTTTTCACTTCTCACTAGACTCTCTCGTCTCTTCTCCATCTCTAGTACGACTTCAGGGCTTTACCCTCTCTTTTCCAGATGACCACACGGCCTCCTAACTGGTCCTTCTGCCTCCAGTCTTAATGTCTTCCAACTGACTACCTGTGCTAGAGACAAAGTGACATCGAAACGGGAAAGCCCATCATGTCACCCCCCACTCTGAGCATTTTCTAATGTTGTTCTCTTTCTCTGGAATGCTACTGTCTACCTAATCCTCTCCCCTGTCACTACTGTAATACCCTGTATGCTGTTCTATACATACCCACATGTTCTATGGTTGTGCTCTTGATCCTATCTGCACCCGATTGTAACTTCCTTCAGAAATCCTGCCAGAATTCGGAATTCCTGTTTCTCGTCCTTAGATGCGTGCTTGTCCCATAGTAGTACCCAGTACATAACTGTGGAATTAGTGGATGTGCGGGTGTCTGTGCCCTTTCTGCTCCACCCTCGTTCCCTTTATTGTCTAGAATCCACACAGTAGCTGAAACGCACCTTTGAAAATGTAAAACAGATCCCAGCTTTTCAAAACCTTCTAGTGCCTTCTCTCAAAGCAAAATCCCAACCCCTTACCATGTCCTGCAAGGCTCAACTTGATCTGGCTCCTGGCTGCCTCTTTGACCTCATTTCTTAAAATTCTCTCCCTTTCTCACCCCTGTGTGGTTCCACTGGCTCCCTTACTGTTCCAGATACACACACCAGACACATTTCTGCTTTGTGGACTTTGCACTTACCTCTTCCCCTGATCACAGTGCTCTTTCCATGGATATCTGTTCCTGTCTTCACTCAATTCAGGTCTCTGTTTGCCTTATCAGATAGGCCTTCACTGACTGCCCTACATAAAACAGCCCTCTCTCCCAATCATTGTTTAATACCCTAACATGTTTTATTTCCTTCAGACTATTTATCCCCCATTTGAAACAGTTATTTCTTCATTGCCCATCACCTAAACCTCCTTTAAGAATTTAAGCTTGAGAGCAGAGTCTTTGTTTTGTTCCTGCTGTACGTCCAACACCTAGAACAGAGCCCTGGCACAAGTTAGGTCTTCATAACCATTTACTGAATAGTTGAATGACTAGTTGTAGGCATACAGAGAAGGCATCTGATCCAATCAGGGAATGCTTCCTGGAGGAGGTGTTACCTGTGTGGAGTCTGAAAGGACAGAAATAGGTAATTGGGTGGTTGAGGTATATGGAAAACCTCAAAACTGTGGTACCTGGGAGGTGGTTGGGATGGCTAGAGTGGAAGACACCTGCAGGAAAGTACCTGGAGATGAGGCTGGAGAGACAGGCAAGAACCAGGACAAATTTGAAGGGTCTTGAGCACAAAGTGAAGGAGTCTGGACTGATTGCAAGCAGGAACTGGTTAGTTTCTTATTACTGGGCTGTGTGGAAGAGAAGCTGGAGCAGGGAGAGGGACAGGAAGGAGGAAGCTTCATTTATAAACATCCAAAGAGTTCTGCTAACTTAGGAACCCAGAGTAAGTTGAAAACAAATTGCTGTCTGGCTGAAAGGCTTCAGTGGTGATAGTTAGAAAGTGGAATGATTGCAGAGATGTGCTTTGGAGATTTGGAAAGCAGGCTGTGTTATTTGTGGCTGTTTTCTCCTTGATGCATGTGCAGAATTTCCATGAACGTTAATGGAGCTATTCTGAGTGCTTGGCAAAGGGAAGGAGGCTTGCAGACACTCACGTAAGCTTGCCCAGCCACTAAGAAGCGCCTCTTAGCTCCAACCTGTCCACAGTGAAAGAGTCAGATCCTGATCCTGAACTAGGGTCAGAGAGGTTCCTGAGACCTCTAAGTTACCTGTAAGTCTAGGCATCAATATGTCTTCCTGGTGTGTTCAGTTGCTAGAGGAAATTGGGAAATTAAGTGCCATTAAAGTCCACTCCAGTAGCTTTTTGGTCCTTTCCTTGTGGTTAAATTAGAGGTTCTGGGCCCCTCGGTAGGGACTGGGTCTTTTCATTCATTCACTCACCAAACATATGTCGCCTGTCGGTTGCGTGCCTGGGACTGGACTGGCCCTGGGGAAACTAATATATGGTATATAATTTCTACCTTTGGGGAGCTCATAGTCTGGTGGGGAGACAGACACATAGGTAAATAATTATAAGATAGGAGATATTTACTGTAGATATTTATTTAAAATGTTGAGAAAGTGGGAAAAGGAACGATCCCACTCTAAGGGAAGGAAAGTCTTCACAGAGAGTTAATGTTTGAAGTAACTCTCAAAAGGCAGGGGTTCTTCGCAGGGGGAGCCATGTGTGTGCAAAAGCGCAGGTAGAAAGGGTGTGGCTTGTTTCAGTAGAGGCAAGTAATGTGTGCTGGGAGCGTAAAGTTCTTAGGAATGGTGGAGAGAAATGGGGCAAAAAAAAAAAAAAAAAATGTAGCCAGGGCCTCAGAGGTCTTGTGCAGGAGTTGGATGTTGGCCTTCAGATAACGGGAGGTATGAGAAGTTTTTGAGGAGGTGAGGAACCTAATAAGGTGTGTGTTTTACGAAGATAAAAATGTTCCTACATAAGCCTATTTAAGAAAAATTTTTAAAAATTTAAGCCCCAAAACTTAAAGGCAAAGGAAAGACACATTTGAGATTCAGTCGATGAGACATCTTTTTTTTTTTTTAAACAAATGAAAGTTTATAGAGTTGACCAAACAGATACCATTAGAGAGTCCCAGGTTTGAAAAATGGCAGGAAGCTCAGATAATGCATTTACTTTGTTCAGTAGTGAAGGAACAGGCAGCTGGCCTTTTTTCATTTATAGAATATCAGGTTCTTAAACTTGTGCTTGTCAACCTTGGTTTTCTTTTGCTGCAGCCTCAGGCCCCAGAGCCTCATTTTGAGATTTGTAATGTGTTTTGGGTGCGTTTATCACAGCCAGATGGGGAGGGGGCTCAGCTTGTTACTGCCCATTATTGCTATCAAAGGGAGTCCATCCAGAAAACAAGGCTTTGGGAGCTCTGATTAGGTCGGTGACACTGCCTTGGTTTCAAAAGAGAGATGGTTTGATTGGATGACATTGTGTTTTCTTTTAAATCAACCAAAATGATAAAATTGCTGTCAGGGACAGCCTTACCCATAAGCTAAGGAGCTTAGTTTCAAGACCAAGGAACCCAGGATGTCCAATCGAATGCTGCTTGTTCATCCTGTTCAAATTGTTCATTCAGTGCATATTTGTTGAGCTCTTACCAGCCAGGTCCAAGGGTCACGGGGATAAATGAGACATCGTCTCTGGCCCCAAGAAGCTCACAGTCTAATGAAAGAAACAGATGAATGATTATGAATTACGGGAATGCAAAGAAAAGGAAATAAGCCGATAAACATATTAGAAGATGCTCAACCTTACTAATAAGCGGGGAAGGGCAAGGGTTAATGCCATCCTTGAAGACCTAAAGGATGTGGGGATGGTGATCTCATTATCTCTGTTCCACTCACCGGTCTGGTCCCTGTACAAATCAGAGGGATCCTGGAAGATGACCGTGAACTACAGTGAAATCAACCATCGGTAGTTCTGTTTGCAGCTGCTGTGCCGCTCGTGGCATCTTTCCTAGAGCACGTTAACCTATCCTCAGGTACTCGCTGTGTGGCTATCAGCCTGGGAAGCGTTTTTCATGTCCTTCCCTAATGGAAAGAGTTCACATTCGCTTGCAACAGCCTTGCTCCAGGGCTGTTAACCTTCCTGTCCTCTGTCAACCCAGTCTGAGAAGACCTATCCTGCCTAGACACTTGCAGAACATCAAATTGGGCCAGATGGGCGATGAACGACACATATACTGGAAGCCTTCATGAGACACAGCCATTGCAGAGAGCAGAAGAAGACACTACGAAGAGTCAGAGGCCTCACAGCTAAGGGTTCTGGGAGAGACAGATCATCTGACCGCGGGGCATCACATCGGCCATACAGCGAAAGGTGTTCATCATAAGCTGGATTCGATCAGATCCACCATATCCGAAGGTCACACAAGGCCAACAGCAATTCATCATGATAGACATGGTACAGTCGGGATGGGGCACAGCAGGGCCAAAGGGCAAAAGACAGCTGCATGAGCAGGTGGCCCAGCCATTTAGGTCAGCTTCCATCTTTGCACCAGCGCCTCTCCCTGAGGTCCTCCGGCTGGAGGAGGAGGAGAAAAAAAAAAAAAAAGCCAAGCTTTGTTGATGGGTGGGTCAGCTCAGTACGTGTGAACAAGCCAAAAATAGACTGTTGTTATACTGCAGGGCCCGCTGCAGTGTCCTTGAAGGACGGTGGAGGAGGAAATCCTTCCAGTGGACAAGCTCTGAGTAGTACATTCAGTCATCCACCTTTTGTGGAAGGAAAGGGGGCCCACAGTTAGACTAGACATGGATCTGATGGGCAGTGGTGAATGGCTTGGCAGGTTGGTTAGGGGTCTGGAAGGATAAGATCGGAAAATTGGGGACAAAGAGATCTGGGGTACAGGTATGCGGATGGGCTATGAGAGTGGACACCAAATGTGAAGTTCACTGTAGTCCATGTTCACACCCACCAAGGAAGAAACACTAAACAAGTACAAGTGGCCATGCTGTGTGAACCATATGATCCGGCAGAACCCATGGCTTTTGACTGTACAGCCACAGCTGCTCACCGTAAGCTGGAGCCCATCGAATCCACCACATCATAAGGCCGCATAATACCTAACTTCCTGTCTGCTAATCTCCATCTCATGGTCTCCTCTCCGGGGAATTGGACCTGCAGCATAGCCTCCGAATTGTCAGTTAACAACTCTTAGATCAAATGTCAGGAAACTTTTCTATAAAGGGAGAGTTGGTAAATATTTTAGGCTTGGCAGGCCATATGGCCTCTCACAACTACTCAGCTCCCATGCTGGAGTGCAAAAAGCAGCCATAGACAATATGGAAATGAACGCGTGGGGCTGTGTTCCAGTAAAACTTGATGGAAGCAGGTGGCAGGTGGCATTTGGTCCATGGCTTTGGTTGGCCAGCCACTACTCTAGAGGAAGATTTTTACAAGCACAAAAGTAGGCATTGCAAAGATTTAATTGCAGCATGGTCAGTAATAAAATTTTAGGAGTTATCTCAATTTCCATTAGAAAAGGAATGGTTGAATAAAGTGTGGTACTTACAGATTGGGGGACCCTATGCAGCTGAGAAAAAGAATGAGTTTATCTATATAGCAGGACTGTCCAATAGAAATGTAACACGAGCCAGCCACATATGTGGTTTTAAATTTCCCAGGAGCCACATGAAAAACTGTCAAGGGAAACAGATGAAATTAGTGATATATTTGAGCTTTATACACTGAAGATCGGGTCACTTTAACATGTAATCAGCATAACAATTAATGATATATTTTACTTATTTTTTTTGTGCTAAGTTTTCGCCATCTGACGTGTATTTCACACTTCACAGCACATCTCAGTTTGGACTAACTGCATTTCCGAGTGTTCAATAGTCACTTGCGGCTAGTGGCTACTGCATTGGACAGCGCAGATCTGTACTGAAAATCTACTGACACAGACACACCACTGACGCATATTGTCCACGGAGAAAGGGAAGTTACTGAACAGTAGGGACTGGCTGAACCACTTATATAAGGGGGAGAAACCTGCAGGAACATATTGAAGAAGATGATGTGTATGTGTGTGTACCCAGTTCAGAAGGAGGCTTTGGGTACAGTGGTGGAGGAGGGACTCTCCCTCTCCTTACCTGATTTTTTAAAACACACTTTTTATTTGGAGATAATTTTAGACTTAACGGAAGAGTGACAGAGATCACACCGGGAGCTCCTATGTGACCCTCACCCGATTTCCCCTGTTGTTACATGGTGCAGTAGTGGGGTACCTTTGTCAAAATGAGAGCTCCACTATTGCTGTGTTACGATGAACTACACTCCGGATCTCGTTCAGCCTTCACCAACTTCACCAGAAAATTCACTAACGTTCCTTTTCTGTTCCAGGATTCAATCTGGGATTGAACTGCCTTTACTCGTTATGCCTCTCCAGTCTTCTTTGCTCTGTGACCAGTTTCCCTGTCTTCCTTTTTTCTTATGACCTTGACAGTCTTGAGCGATGCTG
>PISX010019689.1:0-37519 GCA_004024625.1 Mellivora capensis
TGGAACAGTTTCAGGAGAATAGGAATTAATTCTTCTTTAAATGTTTGGTAGAATTCCCCTGGGAAGCCATCTGGCCCTGGGCTTTTGTTTGTCTGAAGATTTTTGATGACTGTTTCAATCTCCTTACTGGTTATGGGTCTGTTCAGGTTTTCTATTTCCTCCTGGCTCACATAAGTTGACTTTTAATCTCACAAAACTGAGGGTTGCTGGGGGTGGTGGGTCGGGAGAGGGGGATGGGGTAATGGACACTGGAGAGGGTATGTGCTATGGTTAGTGCTGTGAAGTGTGTAAACCTGGCAATTCACAGACATGTACCCCTGGGGATAAAAATACATTATATGTTTATAAAAAAAAATTAAAAAAAAAAGGTTGTTTTGGAATTTGATGTACTGGACATCTCACTGTGATGGTAAATAGGATAAAAAATATCTATATAAAAAATAAAAAAAAAATGAACCAGAATAGTTGGAATGAATTGAAAATAAAAGTTGTATCTATGAAGTAGTGGTGGTTATTTTATTGTCGTTTTTTTTTTCCCCCCTGCTGTCTTTCTGGGGGAGGGGCCTGCCGCGTGGGTTTTCAGGCAGTGTTTCCTGAGTTAAGTCCTCTCGCCCCCCTCAAGGGGGTGGGCTCTGAGGGACCTGATTTTTCAGGCTTTTGTTCTCTGGAGGTTTTTATGTTTGTTCGTTTGTTTTCTCTCCCCTTGGCGGCTCTTGATGGTTTCTGGAGGTTTAGAGAAAAGCAAACTGCACCCAGACCTCCCTCTCAGAAGCGTCAGTCTGCTCCCCTCTGGGTGCTGCAGGGCACATATGTTCCCAGTCGCGGTCCCTGGGGACACAGGGACTCCTGCTTGTACCCAAAACCACAGCAGCGGCGGCTGTCTGGGCAGCTCCGGACCCCAGAGAGGTCTCCAGCAGCGATCGCACCGTAAGATTTCCCCGCCGGCCTGGGCTGGGAGCGCCTGGTCTTTCCGGGTCCGAGAGCGCAGGGCTGGCGCCTGTGCGGGCCTCTCTCAGGGGAGGGGGTGGGGCGCATCTCGGGCTCTGCTCATGTGGCGCTGCGCATGTGTGGGGACTGCAAAAAGGCTGTTTCTGCTGGCTGGAGGGGCTCCCATGCCCTTAGGTGCTCTCGCTCGTGGCTCAGGAACCAAGACCTGGTTTCCCCTCTGCACTCTCTCTGGCTCAGCACCAGGGGTGGTTGTCCTCCATCCAGGGACTTAAGCCCCTGTCCCTAACCGCCCCAATTCCCTCAATTTCCCCCGCGATCCTTTGCTCTTTTTGAGTGCTTTCAACCAGACTCCAAGTTAATGCTGGTCCCCAGATGCAGGGGACCCTCGTATTGGGGTATCACTTTCCAATGGGTCGCCTCTGGTGGCTCCCTCCCCCTCTTGTTTCTCTTCCAATCCCAGTCCGGTGTTCCCACTCCGCTTTACCTGCCCACTGGCGTCTTCTGCCCCTGCAGAGATCCAGACCTGTAGAATTCTGATCTCAGGCTGATTTCATGGGTGAGCGGAGTTCCTTGGTAGGTCATCAGCTCACTTTAGGGGACAGGTTGAAACGGTGCCTCCTCCTAGTTCCCCGCCATCTTGTCCCCCCCAAGGTCAATTTTTCTGGGTCAGTTGATGGTCAAGAAAATCTTGCCATGAGCTGAGTCTCAAGATGAGTAGATGTCCTCTAGGCAGACAAAGAAGTGGACTTTCCAGGCCAGGGAGTGGGAGGGGAAAATGCACGGGGGTAGGACCCAACCTGCGGTATTTGGGGAACCACTAGCACTTCAGCATGGCTAAAAGACAAGGTGGATGATGAATATGAACACAGCCATGAAAAAGACTGAGCTGGAACTTTGCCTGTTGCCCTAGAGGGATTGTCTGGGAAGGACAGCTGAATAAGGAAAGCAAAGTGCAGGAAAGTGTACACAATATGATCTCAGTTCTGTAAAATAATGACCAACCTCCCCAAATGTGTGTGTGTGTGTGTGCGTACACGTGCGTGTGCATGTATCCAAATCTGATATGAGCACATCGAAACATATGGAAGGATGCCGTCAGCTCAGTGCTATGTGTCATAGGGGATGAGGCAGAAGTGAGAGGGCTGTGAAAGGACAGGGAGGGAGGGAGGCAAAAGGGACAGAGTTCTCAGGTGAATGGATGGCACCATGGATTTCCTTATGAATGAAAGAGCAAGTGTAGCAGAGATTATAACGGTAGGCATTGATGGAACTCTGGCTTTGTGAGTTCAGTGGACCTGGTTGAGTTCAGCCTAGTGGTGGGAGTGGGCTGGCACGATTCATCTAGCCATGAACCTGCAGGGCCTTGCCAGAGCTGAGGATACTGGAATTTGGGGTAAGCTGAGGCTTCTCTCAGGAGCCTGAGGAAAACCCAGACTTATGCACTCTTACTGCTCATGGACAGGAGTGGACACTACATAACAGCTCACATGGATCTGCATCAACGTTTTTGGGGCTAGAAACTGCGCTTTGCCCCTTATCAGTTGGGTGACTTTGGGCACCTCAACACCTGCCTCCATTGCTTCATTTGCAAAATGGAGGTGAAAACAGCACCTCCCTGGTGTGCTTTTGTGATGCTGGACTGAGTAAATGTGTGTGGAGCACTTGGGGCCATTCCCGACATGCAGCTGGCCCTCTATTTGCACCTAGTGAATAAGAGCAGTAATAAATAGTTCAGAGTGGAGAGTGCGAACTCTGAAGAATCATCAGAACTTGACTTTGTAATTAGACTTGGGAGAAAGGACAATAACACTTGTCCAATGCCAAACACATGCTGGGTAGTAGCAATACTTCTGCTCATAGAACTTTAATGGCAATTCTAGAGGTATTATGTCCCTTGTGCAGGTGTTCACCCTGAGGCTCAGCAAAAGGAAGTAAGTGGGTTGAGGTTTCACAGCCAGCAAGTGGCTGTGCTGTGAATGAGTCCCCCAGTGTATCTGCTTTTAAGGCCCTCTGTCAAGTGACTTAAGCCATATGCAATTGATACTCCTAATTCTGAAGTACGGCTCTTTTAAGACAGATTAGACCTTCCCAGTGATATGAAAAATGGAGCTGGGGATGAGTGCCCAGTGGGTATAGGGTGTCCTCCTGAAGGATTTTCTCTGTTCTCTACTACTTTCTTTGGGGTCCTAGATTCAAATTAAAACTAGAGCTGCGTTCTCCAGAAAACTCCACCCAGGCACATGCATACAACATTGCGTGGACTGTTTCAGGCATCAGTAGCTCTCTTGAAGCCTGCCCGTGGACCCTAGTTAACAAGTCTCTGTGACAGGGGAAAGGAAAGTCTTACGACTTTAGATACCTTCCACCCCATTGCCTTGCTACTTTCTTCTTTCTACACCTGCCAGCAACTCAGTGTTTTGGAGAGAGAGCCTTGGGAAATCAGTCCCATTAAGTTATGGGAGAAGAAATTGAAGCCCGGGGAGGGCTAGTTCCTTCCCCTGGTGCCACAAATCTGCCACCATGTGGGAAAAGTGTGCTGAGCGCTGTCATCCATGGAGCTCTGCCTGGTGGCCTGCTGACTCTTCTCACTTAATCCTCATTGGAACCTGGATTCCAATCTGGCTCTGCCAACTGACTATCTATGTGGGTAAATTACTTAATATTCCCAAGCCTTTTTTTTTTTTTTTTGACCATAAGCTGAGGATAATTCCCAGGGCCATTGAGGAGTGAGATACTATGCCTGTGCCTGGGACTTGTGGGGGCCTAGGGATATGATTTCCTGGCCTGTTCCTCACTGTCCCCTGTCATAGGAGTGTATGTGGCCACTAACAGAGTGAACACATCCCGGCTGGCACTGGAGGGGGCTCTAAGCATTGAGGTTTTGTTCAGCAATGGGGGTACACACATTTCTGGGCACACATGATTTCCAGGACTGTGAGTGAAGTGTCTGCAGGATGCCCAGACCCTGTCTTCTGGGGCAATATCCCAATGGAGGAGCCTACAGCAGTAGTAACACAGAGGGCACAGAGGGTACAGGTGGCAGGAAAACACAGGGCAAGGGCTATGAGACCCTACATGATGGAGCTAGGCAGAGAAGGCCAGAGTACTTTGGAAATCAGGTTTTAGCCAATCGTTACAGGCAGCAGAGCGCATGATGGGAAAATCCCAGCAGACTCAGCAGCTCTCTGCTCCAGCTAGTAAAGCTGATGGTTCCATTTTTCTCTAGGCCCCACCACTGTCAAGTGAGAGCACTAGGAGCCCAGGACATGAGGTCAGCTGGTGCTTGGGGCAGAGCTGTCCGCAGCCACTCTGACACCACGGTCCCCACATAGTGCCCTGCCTTCCCGGCCTTCCCCTCTCACCTTTCGCACCCAAGTAAAAGCTCCTTGGCAAATGAAGCTCCAAGCTAGAGGCAGTCATTCTCAAATCACTGGCAGAAGTTCTTGGAAGACATTGCGGTCACGGAGGATAAAGGAGATGCAGAGGTCTGTGGTGGGCTTGGGACTTGAAAAGCACCTGCCAGCATTCAGCATCTGAGATGACGGGGTGACACAGAGGTTGATGGTAGAGACTGGCAGCCGGTGTGAGGGGTACATGAACTGCAGCAACAAGGGGACCCCAAGGTCATATATTTTGGCCTCCCAGCAAGGTGTCCCCCAAGTCAGGCTGGAGTTTCTGTGTCACCTGTGCCTTAACGCTGAATGCAGCTGCCCTGGCAGGGTTGCAGTTCCACATTGAGCCTGGCTTCCATAACCTTTTTTCTTCCTCAGCATCCTCCCAGGACATGAGCAACACTCACCAACTGGGATCTTCCAGGACCAGGTGGGAGTGGGGAGCATTGAGAAGACCCCTCATGTAATTGCACTTTCCACTCTGGTCTCCCCCTCCCCACCATTTGGGAAGTGTGGACCTGGTCAAATGTATGCTGTGGCCTATGGTTTGTTCATGTGTGGCTGTGGCCAAGCCACTTGCCGTTCCTACCCCTTGTTTCCTCATCTGCGGGATGATGGCTTCTGCAGTCCCTTTTTGCTCTGAATCTTTATGATTCCCAGAGTTTTTCTCTGGACTTGTCTGCCTTAGCAATCACCTGGGGGTGGAAACATGTGGATTCCCGACCCCTCCTCATATGCTGAACCAGAGCCTCAGCCAGAGGGGCTTGGGGGCCCGTCTGCCCAGTCAACTGCCCAGGTTATTGGTAAGCACATGTCCCTCATGTCACTGGTGCGGTGGTTTTCAGCTTTCTGGGAAATACAGCCTTTTCAAAAAAAAAAAAAAAAAAACCAGCTGAGAAGATACCCCGTCCCCACACAGGTGAGTTGTTACAGGGCGGTGGGGAGGGGCAGCCAGGAGAGAGTGGTGCAAGTGAAGACTGAGGGCTCCTGGTGGGGAGGGCTTCTTCTGACTTACTTTTTGCTTGTGCCTCACACGGGCCCTGGTCCAAAGGAGCCTCGCCCAAAGTTTTTGTTGAACGAGTGACTGAGATCTCTTTGCAACCAGCACCAACCAGGAACACAGAGTGTTGGGACCTTATTAAATGGTAGCATGAACCAGGGCACAGAAAGGAATCTCCAGTATCTCAAGCAAAGGAATTAAGGGCAAGAACCAGATACCAGTTTCAGATAAAGGCCCACTGTCCCTCACAATCTCCCAGTCACATACCTGCATTCTTGTTGCTCAGTGCTTTGTTTCTCAGTGGGTTGGCTGGGCTGGTGTGGTCCACAGACCACCTTGATTCTCGGACCTGCTGGAGGCAAGCTGTGCCCGAATCCGTCAGTGCCTGAAAATGCTGTTTGGGCTACTCTTTGGACTTGTGGCAGTTGAAGGCCAGTGTTCTTGGAGGGAGGGACAATCAAGATACACAGCTCTCCTCAGACCTTCCTCTGCACCTTCTTTTCCCTTGCTTGGTAGGAATCCATAAATATAACTCCCGTTAGCCCAACAGGCTCCTTGGAGAGTCTGCTGCTGATAATCAAAATTGTAACACTATCTATGTGACACCTGACATTTACTGAATGAGTTGGTTAGGTACCACACTCTGTGCAAAGCATTTTCACAATGCCTCTCACACTCACACCCTCTACACACCCAGGGTTGTATACAACCCACACAGATATCTGCTCGCAGACACACAAAACATATACAGACCACCCTCAGCCCTATACTGTCTCTCACATACTTACACATCCAGTGAAGTTACTTAAACACTACACACATAAATACACAGCCCACTCAACTATATCCTCACAAACACACCTATGCATACAGCGTGCTAGTACACACACACATATAGACACAGTTACAGATACATATAAGGTCCACTCAAACATACACATACACAAATACAACCCCTTTCACACACACACACATACACACACACACACCACCTCGTGTGTATACTGACATACAGGTACATATACACTCATGTCACCTATATAGTCTCAAGTTCACACATGTACACATAGCCGCCCTTATCTACACTGGAGCTATTAGCCCCTGACACACCATGCACTTCCCTAAACTGCATACAAACACTCGAGCACATATGTAGAAACCCCTTATCCATATCTTCATGCACAGACATGCAAAAATCAGTTGTCCATATGCTGACATGTATATGTGCCCCTTCCCTGTGCACTTTCACACATGAAATATGTGACCCATCACACATAAGTGCCCAAATATATATACTTCACTTTTCTCTGCATTCCTAAACATACATATACACACACACACAAGCCCTCAACCATGCAGACATACTCATACACACAGATTTGACCCATCTACATACACATACACATACACAGTGACGTGTAAACTCCCTCACCCTATCACTCCTCCTCCATACATTTATGCACATATATACACCCCCTCACACACATACATTTACACTCAGCCTCTCATCATCGCATGTATGTACACATACGTATAAACCTACCTGTGCCATCACCTTACTCACACATGTATGTACATCCCAAACCCATAATCTCATAATGTGCACACACATATTTAATCCTATCATACTTACACTCACATACACAGACCCATGAACTTACAACTTCAACTATGTTGCACACGCACATACTTTTACTACCCCCTCAACTGTCCACTCATACATATACACATGTGAATCTAAACTTCCTACCCTATACAGTCAAATACAAACACACACACATGCACACACACACACACTGGCCTCATCTGTGCTCTCTCACAAGTACATGCTTGTAGACCTTCCTCATGCATAAACACATATTCACACCTATGTCTCTACACACCCTTCGCAAACACACTCACACACACATTCACATGCATCTATAGCTCACTCATAAAGTTAGACACCAACAGAAGTACATATACAACCATTTATCCATTCATGCACACCCCCTGCAATGGTAAACTCACATCCATGTTCTTGTGCATTCCATTCACACACACACAGTCCATGTTTACCCATACATTCTCACACTCAGATTGTGGCTCTATCCCTCACCAGTATACACATGGCCACCACTGACACACCTACACACCTGTACACATACCACTTTATGCTATGCTGACCATGGACACGCATGTGCACACACGTACATATACCCCACCCTCACCCATTCTCTCATGAGCATACACACATGTACCTCCTCACCCAGATGTTCTCTCGCAGACATGTACATATGCTCATTTAACCCACGCACTTCACATTTGCATACATATTCCATACACATTCTCCATGCATCCCAAAACTTGCCCTCATGTGCACAACACCCCTCATCATATGTTGTCACATCCACATTCATATATACACTCTCACCTGTACATAAACTCATCCACACTATCTACAGCCTCCTCACAAATACCCAGACAGCTCCATGTATGTATACACCTCACAGACATATTCACAAACACCAACACAGCACTACACCCCTCCCCCATACACTAGTGCACTCAGAGACACATACATATATGTTTCCTCCACCCATATGGGAACATACATGTCCATAAAGCCCCTCATTGCTCCTTACTCACACATGTACACATCAACTCGCCTCACTAAGACACTCAAACACACATTTATATTTAGCACACATTTATATCCAGATCTCCCCACCTACACACTCACATACACACATAGATGCCCTCCTTCTCCTATGCATTGCTCTTCCACACACATATACCCTTGCGCTGCCCATGTGCTCACATATACATGTATCCATCCCTTCATCTGTACAGGTATCCACCCCTGCACATACCTAGCTGCTCCCCTCATCTCTCATACACCCACATTCATGAATATACAGCCCTCCCCACTAACTCATACATTTACATAACACCCACACAGACACACATCAGTACATATCCTCCCCTTTGTGCATTCTCTCTCACACCCATGTGTCCCTGTACAGATATCTATGTACTCTCTTCCCTCCTTCTCTCTTCACACACACATGTACCTGCAGGTCATTCTCATGCACACAAGTACATATATGCCCTCATTCATTTTCTCTCACACCCCTGACTACCTGTGTAACACACATGAATACATGCACACAGAGGTACAAAGATACTCCCTCACTCATTCTCTGTCATAACCACAGAGATAGGTATATGTCATCATTACCCACACCCCCCACACACTTTTTCATACACTGGGGCAGCCCCGTGCTGAGCCACTGGGGGCTGCAGGCCTGGGGGCACAGCCTTTGCCAAGTGAGGTGGGGGGGACTGCCCCTTGTGCTCTCACCCTGCTCTTTCCTCCCACCTTCTCACCTTCATTCAAGTTTCCCCTTCCATGCCTCAGGACACCTGAAGAAAGTGAGTGACTTTCCTGTTCTTCTCTTTCTATTTTTAATTACAACTAACTGGGGACCAGAGTGAAACATTTAAGCAATTTAATCTTAGTGTAAAATGGTGTATTTTCACTTCATTAACTAAGAGGGAAATCAAATGGCTTATCAAAGTTTGAGCTTCACATTTGCATATGGGTCTGGGATTCATGAAGCAGGATTTTAACAGCTATAAAAGCCCCTTGACTGTCTCTGGGGACTGCTGGCTCTAGCATTTTGGTTGCAGCATTATAAAATGACATTTGGACATGAAATAGGAGGGGTGTGTTTGCACCTTTGCTGGCTGGCTAGCTCCCAAAGCCAGCGACATCACTTCTCTTGAGGCAGAAGCATGCAGAGGCTTCAGTTGTGTATTAGTTATCTATTGCTGCATAACAAAACCATCCCACAATTTAGTGGCTTAAAACAACAATTATGATCACATGGTTTGCCTGGCTCAGGAATCTGGGTGAAGCTTTGCTAGGGGTCTTGAACTTGAGGTCTCCTATGAAGTTGCTGTCATCTCAAGGCTTGACTAAGATGGGGAATCCTTTTCCCAGCTCACTTGTGTCGACCTTTCCAAATGACTGTGTCATGCCATGACAGCTGGCTTCCCCCAGAGTGAGAGTATGAATAAGTGAAAGAGACCAAGCTAGAAGTTTGACTCTTTCAATAACCTAATCTCACAAGTGACATCCCATCACTTTTGCCATGTTCCACTTCATTACAAGTGAATCAAAAAGTCCCATCCAAATTTTAGGAGGAAGGCATTACACAAGGGCATGAATATCAGGAGGTGGGACCACTGGGGTCAACTGAGAGGCCACCTTAGAGACTACTTCCTGCAAGTTGCAGGGGTCCTTAGAAGAGAAAGTATCATCAAAGATGGAAGATCAATACAGGGTCCTGAACCCCTCTTTAGTCCTTCCTTTAAAGTCTCTTCTTCTTTTCTTCTCTTCAGGATGTATCTATTCACCTCCAGAAGGCCTTCACAGGGTATCTCATTGCTTGATGGTGGGAACAAACAATTCACTTTTTAAATTTTGGCCTCTTTAGAAACTAGGTTGTGCAGGCAGTGCCTGGGATGCAGTCATGGGGATATTTTGTTGTGTGCTCTAATATCTGTTTTTCCTCTTTGCTTCTCCCTATTCACTCTGGCTTCTCATGGGTCATTTGTCAAAGTCCTACTTTACTCCTCAAAGCATTCTGAAATTGGGTGTGTGATCCCTTTGCAGACACACTGGTCTGAGATTGGCCTCAAGGTAACTCAGTTTCATTCCACTTGCAGATTGCCCTATTATCATGGGGTGCCCTGAGGACAAGACTGATCTTAGTCATTGGTCTGGCCCAGTCCTGGTATAGAATAGGTGTCATATGGGGTGCCTGGGTGGCTCAGTGGGTTAAGCCTCTGCCTTCGGCTCGGGTCATGATCCCAGGGTCCTGGGATCTAGCCCCGCATCGGGCTCTCTGCTCAGCGGGGAGCCTGCTTCCCCCTGTCTCTCTCTGCCTGCCTCTCTGCCTACTTGTGATCTATGTCTGTTGAATAAAAATAAATAAAACCTTTAAAAAAAAGAATAGGTGTCATAGAGTAGAGAATGTTTGTGAGGTCAAGCCATTCTCTTATATCCAGTCATTCCTGTGGAACACTTCATATGTGCCAAAAACTATCTAGGCCATGTGGAGGGAAAGCAAATTTCACAAAATAGCTCTGGTCCCCCAGGGATATAAGATGGTGGACGGAGAAGCTAAGACATGTGCCATAATAAAAAGAAAACAGACATAATATGGCATGTACCAAAAGGGGTAGGAAGTGCTGTGGATTTTGCCAGAAGCAAGATCACTCTCAGCCGTGGGAGTGGAAGTAGTGGTAGTAGGGCTGGACTTTGGGATGTCAAAGGAGTGGTATTCAAGGCCAGTGGAGACACAGATGGAAGCAAAAAGTATTGTGGAAAACTGGGGTCCTCAGCATGGCTCAGGCTTAGGGTTCACACTCAACTATGGGGGACCAGAGAGGTGGTGGCATCATCATGTTTGAACTTGACCTGGAAAGCTTTGAAGGCTGTATAAGGAGCTTAGGGAGTATTTGGAGGGTTTAGAATATGAGAATGCCTTGTGCTTTGGTCAAGAAAAAGTCTGGCAGTCCTCTGTCGAGTGAGGTGAGTAGAACTTTGGTCATGATCTAGGTGAGAGGGAATAAATAGGCTTTTGGCTCAGGGTGGCAGTTGGGAAGTAGAGAAGAACAGCTGGATGGGAGAACCAAAGCAGATGCTAACACTCTGGGGCTTGGTGATATATCGGACAGGTGAATCCTTGAGAAGGGCTCCAACCAGGAACAGTAGAAGAAAGTGACATTATATAAGGCAAGGGAAGAACTGGGGCAGAGCTAATCAGAAGGTCTGGTGGCTGGCCAGCTCTGTTAGGATAGTGCTGAGGATGGTGTGGGCTGATCTAGCAAACACAAAGCCAGATACCCAGTTAGATTTGAATTTCAGATAAACACTGAGTACAAGTTCAGTATGTATAAGTATGACCCATGCAATATTTGAGATAGGTATAACTTTGGGACATACTATGCTAAGAATTTATTCTCAATTCATCTGAAATTCAAATTTAACTAGGCCTCCTGCATTTTTTCCTGGAATCCTAGGGGGATAACTCTATCATCCAGGCATCTTGGGTCTGGCCCCCTGACATTGACACAGTCATACCTCTTTCCAGGGAGGCAGTAGATTAGCAGTGGTTAACTGCATGGGCCTGATGCTAGACCAGCTGAGTTCAAATCCAGGTTCCATAGCTTATTAGTTGCATGACCATGGGAAAGTGACTCAACCTCCCTGAAAACTCATTGAGGAAGTGGGGAGAATGGCTCCTGTCTTGACCACCTACCAGGGTGATTGTGGGGGCCAGATGAAGCAGCAGCATGCAGTAGCACTTTGAAAACCACGGGGCATCATGAGGCATTATAATGGTCCCTGTGTGGGTTGGATATGGATTGGAGAAGTAGGCTGAAGAAGATGAATACATTGGCCTCATTAAGAAACCTGCTGGCTGGTATGGGATTTGGGGCTCTAATTAATTCTAAATATCAAATGCTAAGCTGCAGCTTTTTATTTCTTCTTTCTGGAAAGTGGGGGAGGGGAGGAGAGGGAAGCAGAGTGTCCACACACTCCCACCTCTGAGATTTCATAATGTCCTATGGAGAAATATTCTCCAAACAGCTTGCACTTCATTTCCCTGAAGCTGTCATGCAGCCAAGACTAGAGCTTCGGGTCCTCCCAGATACCTGTGTAATTGTCACATTGGCATTCCCCAAATCCATTTCTGCTCAACAGCTGCTGACTGCTGGCTGGGGGAGGAGTGGAGAGACAGCTCTGTGCACATCTCTCTGAAGGGGCAGGGCCTCTTACACAGGCAGGGTTGTCATAGAACACAGAGACAAGACAGGCACCAGAACTGATCACAGCCTGGCATTTGAATAAAATTCCAGGGAAAGGGCATATTTATCAGAAAACAAATAGAGGGGTGGCAGGTATCAGCACTGAAAGGGTGTGTATAATTGTGACTTTCCTCGAAAGCTTGACAACCAAGTCAGGGCATTGTGAAAGACAGAGAGAAGGCAAATGATTGCAATCCAAATCCCTTTTATTCCTTGAGATTACAGCAGCCATGGCAAAACCAACTACAAAACAATGCCACAAAGCACGGAACTTCTCCACAGCTGGTAGGCCGCTGCAAAGGTTCCATATATCAAAATGCTCTGAATCTAAACCTGCCAAGACCTGGATTGATAGGGGTGTGTGTGTGTGTGTTTGTGTGTATGTGTGTGTAGGAAGGGGCAATATGTTTCTTGCAATAAATTCAGTGGGGGAATTTTTCTTCTTTTGGCAGCACTGTGGCTATTCCTGCTCTTCTGATTACCTCTGGGGTCTGTTGTGTGCTGAATTATGTGTTCCACCCCCCAAATTCATATATTGAAGTCTTAACTCCTGGGACCTCAGGATGTGAGTGTATTTGGAGACAGGGCCTTTAAAGATGTGAGTAAGACAGAAAACAGTCACATAGTTGGGCCTTAATATAATCCAATGGCTGTCCTTATAATAAGAGGAGATGAGGACACAGGTGTGTACATACACAGAGGGGGTGGCTGTATGAGAACACAGAAAGAAGGCAGCTGTTTGCAAGTACAGAGGAGAGGCCTCAAGAGACATCCACACTGCTGACATGCTGATCTTTAACTGCTAGCCTTCAGAGCTCTGAGAAACTTACTTTCTCTTGTGTAAGCCACCCATCAACCTGTGGTATTTTGTTATGGCAGCCCAAGAAACTAATACAGGGCATTAGGGTTATTTTTGCCAGGCTTTTTCCAGTGGAGTCAGTTTACCACACAGTTACTCAGGGCTTACAGGGCTTTGGGGCTCAAACCTTTGCACTTATGCCAAGCAGCATCTAAAACCATTGAATAAAGGCAGGGCATCTTCCTGAAATAATAACTGTATTTAGAGATTTCAAGGGAAACAGTCTAAGTTTAAACACCCATGAGTGTATCTTGGATATATGCCAAATGTCAAAAATTTCACATGAATATTTAAGATGAAGCAAATTACCTTAAAAAATTGCTTACTTTTGGGGGCACCTGGGTTGCTCAGTGTGTTAAAGTCTCTACCTTTGGCTTAGGTCATGGTCTCAGGGTCCTGGGATCGAGCCCCGCATCGGGCTTCCTGCTCAGTGGGGAGTCTGCTTCCCCCTCTCTCTCTGCCTGCCTCTCTGCCTACTTGTGATCTCTGTCTGTCAAATAAATAAATAAAATCTTAAAAAAAACCAAAGTTGCTTACTTCTAGAGATGTATTAAGACTTAGATCATGGGAAACCTTGTAAGCCAGTGTGATAGGCAATGGGGAACAGGTAAAATATTTTGATCAGGGAATCTGACCTGGGTTATGTTGTGCATTTCTTTAGGCATCTATCTGCTTCTTATCCAAGACACCAGTAACTTAAAACCCGGAACTCCTATTTGAGATCAGGAATGGTAAAAGTAGGGTATGAGAATGGGAGAGGGAGTAGGCAGAATGGTTGGCGGTTTATTTGTTTGATTAGATTTCCCATTGGTACCTGTAGTGGTTAACTTTGTGTGTCAACTTGACTGGGCCAAGGAATTCTGATAGCTAGTGAAACATTTCTGAGTGTGTCTAGAAGGGTGTCTCTGGAATAAATTAGCATATGAATCAGTAGACTGAGAAAAAAAATCCAGTCCTTTGAGGGCCTGCATAGAAAGAAAAGGTGGAGGAAGAGTAAATTTACTCTTCTGCTTGAACTGAGACATCCATGTTCTTCTGCCTTCAGACATTGGTGCTCCTGGTTTTCAGGCTTTTGGACTTACTGCATTGGTTTCCCCATTCTCAGGGCTTTGGACTTGGACTGAATGACATCACCAGTTTTCCTCATTCTCCAGCTTACAAATGGCAGATTGTGGGGCTTCTTGGCCTCCATGACCATGTGAGACAACTCTTATAATAAATCTGTCTATCTATCTATCTATCTATCTATCTGTCCGTCTGTCTGTCCATCCTATTTTGTTTCTCTGAGGAGCTGTAATACAGTACCCATAGTTGTAGAAGATGGTAAGTTATAGCAGAGAGTATGGCAAAGATGGATCGGATACTTGCCAGTCTTGTTTTTTCTCCTTGGACACACAAGATGACTACATTTCCCAGCTACTCTTGAGGTTATGTTGGGGCAAGGGACTAGATTCTGATCAACAGAATGTGAGCAGAAGTGACAATGTGTCTATTATAAATCTGGCCATAAAATCCCCTGCATGACTATTCATGTTCTCTCTTCAACTTCTTTGGAGACTATGAGGTTATATGTTGAAGATGGCAGAGTCACTAGATGGAAGAAAGCTGGATGCCTGGATTATCACATGGAAAGCTCCCTCCAGTGAGAACTACCCAGTCTACATTAGACTGCAATGTAAGTGAGAAAGGAACCTTTAGTTGTATTAAGCCACTGACATTTGGGGGTTGTATGTTATAGCAACTAGTGCTACTTGTCCTGACCAATACAGGAACAGAGAGCTTGATGACTCATCAAATGATTATTGAATGTCCATTATATTCCAAGTACCATACTAGGTGCTAGGGATATAGTGATGAACAAATCAGATATGGTCCCTGCACTCAGAACTTCTAGTTCCATGATTGCACAAATATAAATAAAATTGCAACTGTGACAAGTTTTAAAACAGAAAGTTACATGGTGTGGTAAGAATGTATAACAAGGGGCTTTGACCTATTCTGTGGGGAAAGGGATTAAGGATGGCAATGACAGCTGTGCTAAGATCTAAAAGATGTGTAGGCATTAGATAGGTAAGGAGCAGGCAAGGGGAAGAGCTTTCCAGAAGAAGAAGCAAATAGCACGTACGTCAAACTGAAAGGAGGCCAGAGAGGTTGATTCTTTGGTAATTTTTAGCTATAGTAACCTGCTCATTAGTCAGAAATTTGCTCATTTGCTTCTTTTAATAGCATCCCTCCTCATCATTAGGGCCAAGCTGCAGGAATGACTTCATCCACATTTGTTATTTACCATTGATTGTAAGACAGAGAGAAGCACAAATGTGGTGAGAGGGAACTTTCTGAAGGTATCCCCAGGCATAATCAGAGTTCCATCTTAATGATAAACAGGAATTTCTCATTTGGAGCAATTATAGTTTATCATATCAGAGTCTACCCCAGGATATATTGAAACTAAAAGACTCAACAACGTGTCACAGTCTATTTGGGGACTCCTTAATCCATGGGACATTGACACCATCAACCATAATGACTTCTTCAGAGGGAAAATAAAATAATTGCATGATATTGCCTCAGCACAATAAAAATGGGTGTTGTAAACTTCACATTGTGAAATAGTTAATTTCTTTTTTATACAACAGATGTTGTTTGACCTAGAAGAAGGAATAATATTTTAGAAATTGTGATGTCTGAAAGAAAAAAGATATCTAAAAATAAAATACAAATAGCAGCTGCTTAAATTATCTTCCTAATATATCAAAGTTGACAGCTTTTACTTTTTTCATTTGAGTTGGGATTTGCAAGGAGGCATTTGGATGAGCAGATTGGTTCAGGAGGGCATCCACCTCCTGAACCGGAGGGCACATGGCCCTTTCTGGCACCCAGAGGCTTCATAGTCTCAGAAAATCTCTGCAGGTCTGGTTTTAAACCCTGGCACCAACAGCCATATCAGTTCTGTGGCTCAGGGCCTCTCAGGAGCCCACATCTCTTGCCTCGGCATACCTTGTCTTCTTTTGCCTGTCTTCCCTCTTGACCACTGACTTTGAGGACATGCTGACATGCAGATTTCCATTTTTGCACATGGTCCCTATTCTCTACCACAACCTTATTTCTTCTTTAGTAGAGGATCTCAGTAAAAACTGTAAAGAGGCAGAAAACATAATCATAAAATCAAAATAATAAAACTGTTCAAAATATCGAGGACAGAACATGCCACACAATTGGGTGGTATAAACTAGTAGAGAATCACAATTTTGAGAACTATGGAGAGACCTTCCAGTTCATGGTTTTCTTTAACTGAATTTTGCCATTAGTTACGGGGAAATAACAGTTATTTGTGTACCCCCACAATGGTGAAATATTGCCTTGCCTTTGTCTCCTCCAACTGAATCTACTGAAGCTTATCAACTCCCTGAGATTTATTTTATCAATTTCCCTGAGATTATCTTGATTGGAACAGAAAACATGGAAGAAGTGTGGTGTAATTTGGGGTCCTGTTCCTTAGCCTGAAAGAGCTAGCTGTTCCTTGAGAACACAGTTCTTGACATCCTTGACCTCCTGCCAGCCAGATCCTGCTCCACAGTGGTTACTCAGATCACAACTTCCCTGGCTCCAACAGTGGCCGATTCCTACTGCTAGCTTTTGCCTACATGCACCTCTTGATAGCAACCATCTGTTGATCCATGTCCAAACTTGCTTTCTTTTCTAGACATTGCCTTCAGCCTCTTACTTCAGCCCTGGGGAATGGGAATGCCAGTCCTGTGTCTTTTCCTTTACTACACATGTCTTGCTGAATATAGCTCCTGAAGCACCTCTTGAATCTGTCTACTTTTTCCTCATTCCCCACTGTCTCCATTTAAGTTCAGGCCACCATCATCTCTTACATCTCTCCTCCTTCAATCCATCCTCCACTCTGCAGCCAAAGGGGTCTTTCCAGGGTGCAAATATAACCAGCTGCTTCCTTGATCAAAACCTTTCAATAGTTTCCCATTTCTGCAATGACAATTCACACTTCTTAATATGATTTGTGATCAGGGTCTGGTCTGTTTCTCTAGCCTCATCTCTTATATCCTCCCGATCAGTCAGACTAAACTTGGCTCTCCAACCAGAGTAAATTTCCTTAGGTTCTCATAAAATGCCTTGCTCCTATTCATCTCCAAGCCCTTGACCATGTACTTCCATTTGCCTTGCAGCTGGCACAGCACTACCCCTTTCTCTGATCTCACCTTATATGCCACTTCACTCAGGAAGCCTCCCACCATATCTTGACACCAAGTGCTATGCCTACCTCTAGCACCACACTGGTCATAATGAATTTTAATTGGATTAGAGATCTCTCCCCGCGATGCTGTTTTCATGGTCCTTCATAACAAAAACAAGATATGATCTCTGCCCACAAGCTGATCAGAGTTGTCTGCCATTGTAGGTGCATTAAATGTCTGTAACATAAATGGAGAAATCAGAGGAGGAGCAATTTCAAGGCATGATAATTGATGCTCCACTCTTGCCCCTGTCCAGGGCCCAGGTGCTTCTTTTCCTTTTCTGGAGGTGATGATGTTGGACTGTAGGAAAGCCCTGCATTGCAGAAATAATTGCCTTGCTATTAACCAAAGGTGTGGGGATCCTTTTGGAAGTTAATTCACTTGGGCTTATATTTTTACTAAAAAGTCCTGATAAGCAGTCTGTACTCTGAGGAAGATCAGTAAGACATTTTTAGATGCTAGGCCAGATGAAATTCCAATTGCTATAGAACATATACCATCCATTTTTTTTTATACAAATGTGTTGAACTTTATCCCTTTCTCTGGGTTGCCCTATCACAGGGGATTCATGATGTTCACTGGCCATTTATTTGTCTCTGGCCTTGCTGTTCACAGAGGGAGGCATGTCCTTTGGATTGATGGCACAATTGCTGCAAAGGGTTCTATTTTCAAGTAATATCAGGAAACCTATGTATTCTGTGGTTCAGTTAAACCACAGAGATGCAGCTTTGGTCTGAGGGGAAGGAAGCTTTGGTGATTGCTAAGTAGACCCCCAGGAAACTCTGCAGCTTCCTGCTAAGATGGATGTGAGCTGGATGGCAGCTCCCTTTGTCAGAGGCTGACCATCTTGATGACACAGGTATTTCCTAAATACCTACTGTGTGTCAGCACAGATAGAGGTGAGGTCTCTGGTATACTCTCTGTTCTCAGGGAGTCCCCTAGTCTTTACAATATGTCTCTTCAACCCATATCTCTCTTTTCCCCAAAGGGAATGCCTGTTCCCTCTTCTCTGTGCCTCAAGGGAACTGGAAACCAGAAGACTTTCTGAGGACTATACAATTTAGGCCAATCAAAATAGACCACCTAGGGTACCTGGATCCCAGGGAAGTTAATGGAAAGGTGGCACTGCCAGCTGCCTGGGAACCTATTGAGGAATAGCAGCACACTGACCCTTTCCACAGCTGCTGGAGATCACATGCTCCCTCTCTACACCCACAGCCAGGCGGGGTTCATTTGAGGACTCTGTATGGGTTTCTTGGCAGAAGATTTCATCTGCTTTTGCCCAAATAAAATTGCTTGCTGGCTTGTGCCTATGTCTTTGAGTGGGAGGGAATCCTAGCAATTCTTCATTCAGACAACACTCTTTTTCTTTTTTTCTTTTTTTTTTAACACTCTTTTTCTTAAAGGGTTCCCCTCAAATTATATAAAGTACAGGCAGAACAAAACACGGAACCACTCCTGGAAAAATAGTTTGATTGTTTTTTTTCTGTCTGTTTTTACTACTTTCTGTCTTGTTTGTTTTTACCAATACTCAGTATTTTTAATCTTTTAGTCTTTTAAAAGGAACTTAACCAGCCTGTATCAAAGAAAGGAAGTTGAATTGCTTGTTTATTCATCCCTGCATTCATTCATTCAAAAATATTTGTTGAATCCTTTCTATGTGTCAGGCACTGGAACAGAGGTGAAAAGAGACTCAAGGTCTCTGCCCTTAAGGAGGTTTCATTCTGGTAGGGGAAATAGATAATCAGTTGTCACACCAATGAATGTAAAATTGCAACAATGATAAGTGCTCCAAGTGAAAGGTCTGTAGACTCTCAATAGACTCTAAATAAGGGATTTGTCCTGATCTGAGGATTGGGAAGAGCTTGAGGAGAAAGCACTCTCTTCATCAAATCTTCTAGGCCCTCAAAGATCTTCCTCTAGGCAGTTAGAGATGCTAGGCCTGGCCTCAAAGACAATTCCACAGAGACAGATGTCGGTTTTATAAAAAATATCACTGTCTTTGGCAAGCAAGGGGGATGTCCATATATCAAGAACATGAAGCAGTCTACAGCAGGCATCAGCTGCCAATTATGCATGCATTCTCCATCTAATATTCTATCTGATAACAACTTGAACCAAACCTGTGGGAATGTTCATTTTCTGTGAGGATGTGGGCCCATCTATGGTACTCACTTATAGCCTCAGCTAGTAACTACCCTTCTAAATCTTGATTTTGATTTAGTAGGCTTTCATCTTGATCTTACTATGGAGGTAACCTGATATGGTGGGAAGAAAATATTCTCTTCAGTTAGACATGACTGGAGTCAGATTGTGGTTCTGCAATTTCCAAGTATGATCTTGAGCAAGTTATTTAACTTCTGCAAGCAATTTTAAGTGTACAATTCACTGGTTTATTGTAAGTTTGCAGTGTTACACAACCATCAGTATAATTCAGTTTTAGAATATTTTCATCATAAATTCCCCATCTATTAAAGAAGAATAACCATATTAGAAGGGTCTTAGCAGGATAAAATGAGATCTTTATAAAGATATATATTTCTGTGTTTGTAACACACAGAAAATGTTTAAAAATGGTATGAAAGTTTACATCAGCAAAATGTCAGAATGAGGAACTTTAAGATTCTGCCCCTCCAGAAAAGCAATTTAAAAATAGTTGTAACTGTCAGAATGAACTTTTTTGGAACTCTGGGAGTTAAATAAAGGTTTTCAGCAACCCGGGGTGGGGGGCAATTATTTTTAAAAATACACAACTGAATCTCAGTAAGAACAGCAAACTTTATGGTATTTTCATTTACCCTAGTCCTATCCCCCACTACCCAGCTCAGATGTAGTCTTGAAAATAACAGCCTACATTCCTGATTCCAGAGAGAACAGAACAGATTTTGTTTGCAAAGAATTGTCATTATTTCATCTGTCTGAAAGCTCCCTGGAAGACCTACTCAAAAGTCTTCTCTTTATTTCACCTGACTCAAAAGTCACTCAGTCCTAAAGTTGCTACCCTGGGGGTATATGTCAAAAACATTTACAGGAAAATATTTTAGTCTTTGTTGCTTGAGGCAATAGATAATGATTGGGACAAACAATAAACTAACCATAAAGGTTTAGAAGGTTGTGGAGTAAGATGTCCATAAAGCTGTATAAATCTCAAAAAATTGAGATTGTTCGGTTTGGGGACAATAAAGAAAAATGAAGGAAGGAAAATGAGCAAGGCCTCAGAGACCTGTGGGACACCATCAAGTCTACCTACCAACATATGCATAGAGGAAGTCCCAGAAGGAGACAATAGACAAAGGAGCAAAAACAATATTGGAAGAAACAATAGCCGAAAATTTGCCCAATTTTAGGAAAAACATTAATCTGTACATCCAAGAAATGCAATAAACCCCAAGTAGTATCAACTTCAGTCGATCCACACCTGGATACTTCATAATCAAACTGTTGAAAGGCAAAGACAAATATAAATTCTTGAAAGCAGCAAGAGAGAAATAATTCATCACACAGAAGAGAGTTTCCATAAAATTAACAGGTTATTTCTCATCAGAAACTAAGTAGACCAGAAGATAGTGTGATGACATATTAAAGATACAGAAAGAAAAAAAAAACCTTCAACCAAGAATTCTATATCTAGGAAAACCATCCTTCAAAAATAAGGGAGAAATTAAAACATGCCAAGATAAACAAATCCTGAGTCCTTTGCTAGAAGATCTGCCCACGAGAAATTCGTAAGTCCTTCAGATTTAAATGTAAGGACACTGGACAGTGGTAACTTATATATCCACATGGGAAAAAAGAGCACCAGAGGGTTAAAATAACTACATAGGTAAATAAAAAAGACAGTCTAAATGTATATTTTATTTATAAGTCCCTATTTTCTCCCTGTTTGATTTAAAAGACAATTGCATAAAGCAATAATGGTAAATTCATGCTGGTGGGCACACAGCATATAAAGGAGTAATTTGTGACAATAGCAGCACAATGTGGATGTTTGGAGCTATATAAGTACAAAGCTTTTGCATGGTCTTGAAGCAATCTGAACAAGGTCTTCCTAAATTAAGGTCTATTTTTAACTAGATTAAAATGAATCAAAATGGTACACTAAAGAATATCTACCACAAAAGAAGATAGTAATAGAGGAAATTAGGAGCAAAAAATATAAGACATATAGAATCCAAGCATTTTTTCATTTGCAGTTACATTAAATATAAATTTATTAAACTTTCCAACTAAAAGGCAGATATTGGCATAATAATTTTTAAAAAAGGAATCCAACTACAGTAGTTTTCCCTTATCCATGGTTTCATTTGCCAAAGTTTCAGTTACCTGTGGTCAACTGCAGTCCTGGAAGCAGATGATCCTTTTTGACATAATATCAAAAGGTCATTAATAGCCTAATGCTACATCACAGTGCCTACATCATTTACCTCATTTCATCTCATTTTGTAAGCATTTTATCATCTCACATCACAAAAAGGAAAAGGATGAGTACAGTACAATAAGATATATTGAGAGAGAAAGGAACTATATTCATGTAACTTCTATTATAGTATATTATAAATATTATATGTTATTATTATCTATCATTGTCAGTTTCTTAGTATACCTCATTTATAAATTAAAGTTCATCATAGGTATGTATAGGAAAAAACAGAATATAAATATATATTCTATACATATAGAAATAAACCTCATATATATATATATGTATATATATATATGAGGTTCAGTACTATCTGCTGTTTGTTTCAGGCATCCACTGTGGGTCTTGGAATATATTCCTCAGGTGAGGGGAACTACTGTATATGCTTTCTACAAGAGACTAGATTCAAAAACATAAATAGGTTGAAAATAAAATGATGGAAAAGATAAGCTATGCAAATGGTAAACAAAAGAGAGCCAGGGTGGCTGTACTAATATCATATAAAATAGGCTTTAAGAAAAAAAGTTACCAGAGACAAAGGACTTTAAATTAAAAAAAATATTGTATTTGTTTATTTGAGAGGGAAAGAGAGAACACAAATGGGGAGGTGGGAGGGGTAGAAGAAGAGGGAGAATCAGACACCCCACTGAGTGGGGATCCCAACGCAGGACTTGATCCCAGGACCCTGGGATCATGACCTGAGCCAAAGGCAGATGCTTAACTGGCTGAGCCACCCAGGCAACCCAAGAAGGACATTTTATAATGATAATGGATCAATCCCACCAAGAAGGTATTGGCAATGTATGTGTGCAAATTAAGTACCCTAGTAAAATGAACAAATTCTAGAAAGATACAAATTACCAAAACTGATTCAAGAAGAAACAAAGAATCTAAACATAGCCAGGGCAAATAGGTAGGATAAAGAAATAAAAAGCCTTCCAGACTAGAAAGGAAATAGGAAAATATATCTATTTGGCAATGACATTGTCTCATATAGAAAATCCTAAGGAATTCACACAAAAATATTTAAACTAATAAATGAGTTTAGAAAAGTTGCAGAATACAGGATCTGTTTACAGAAATGTTGTCTTTCTATACACTGCCACTGAACAATCTGAATATGAAATTAAAACAATTCCACTTACAATAGCATCACAAAGAATAAAATGCTTAAGAATAAATTATACCAAAGAAATACAAGACTTGTTCTGAAAACTACAAAACAGGCTGAGAGAAATTTAAGAAGTGTTGAATAAATGGAAAGACAGCCATGTTCTTGGATAGGAAGACTTTATATGGTTAAGATGGCAACACTCCCCATATTCATGTATAGATTGAATAAAATCCCCATTAAACTTGCATCTTTTGCAGAAATGGACAAACAGATCATAAAATTCATATGAAAATGTCCAGGAACATCAGCATCCAAAACTATCTTGTAAAAGAAGAATAAAGTTGGAGGACTCACGTTTCCTGATTTCAAAACTTAACTACAAAGCATCAGTGATCAAGACAGTGTGGTACTAGCATAAGGATAGAAATAGATCAGTGGAGTAGAATTGACAGTCAAGAAATAAAAAGTTACATATATAGTCAATTGATATTTGAAAAGGGTGGCAAGAAAATTCAATGGTGAAAAATTAGCCTTTTCAAGAAGTGGGAAAACTGGATATCTGTGGGGAGGTGGGGGAATGCATGTGTACTCTTTCTTCACACTGTATACAAATATTAATTCAAAATTGATCAAAGATCTAAATGTAAGACCTAAATCTATAAAACTTTAGAAGAAAAGATAGGCATGAGTGTTTGTGACTTTGCACCAGACAATGATATCTTAGATATGACACCAAAAGCTTGAGCAACCAAATAAAAACATAAATTAGACTTCATCAAAAACAAAACTTTTCCATATCCAAGTAAACTATGAATAAAGTGAAAAGACAACCTACAGAATGGAATAAAATATTTGTGAACCATATATTAATATGGGATTTTTAATCCAGAGTAGAATTCAAAAATAAAAAGACAACCTAATTAGTAAATGGGCATATGAATATTAATAGACATTTCTTTAAAAGAAATACACAAATGACCATGAAACACGGGAAAAGATGCTTAACATCATTAGCCATTGGGGAAATGCAAATGAAAACCATAATTAGACACTACTTAACACTCTCTAGGAAGGCTATACTTTTTTTGAAAAGGAAAATACAAGTATTGGCAAGGATGTGGAGCAATTGGAACCCTCATAAACTACCAATGGGAATTGGTAGTGGTGTACCTGCTGTGGAAATCAATTTGGCAATTCCTCAAAAAGTTAAACATAGAGTTACCTTGTGACCCAGCAATTCCACTTTTAAGTATATATCCAAGAAAAATGAAACATGTCTTCCAAAACTCATATGCAAATATTTATAGTAGCATTACTGATAAAAGATTAAAAAGTAGCAACTACTCAAATGTTCATGCAATGGATTATTATTATTTTGTTAAACATTATCTTTTAGAGAGAAAGAAAGAGTGTGCATGAGTTGGGGGAGAGGCAAAGGGAGAAAGAGAATGAGAATCCTTAAGCAGATTCCATGCTGAGCACAGAGCCCTATGCAGGGCTTGATCCCAGGACCCTGAGATCATGACCTGAGCCAAAATCAAGAGTCAGCTGCTTAACCAACTGAGGTACCCAGGTGCCCCACAGACAATGGATTACTATTCAGCCACAAAAAGGAATGAAATACTGATCCATGCTACACCATGGGTGAACCTTGAAAACATTGTAATAAGTAAAAGAAGCCAGTCATAAAAGTCCATATATTGTATGATTCCATTTATATTAAATATCCACAATAAGCAAATCCATAAAGACAGAAGGTAGATTAGTGATTGCCAGGGGCTGGAGGTGGGGAGAGGGAAATAGGAAGTGACTGTTAACAAGTAAGGTGTCTTTTTGAAAAGACGTAATGAAAATGTTCTAGAATTATATAGTGGTGATACTTGCACAACAACTGTACATACTAAAATACACTGAATTGTGTGTTTTTAAATGGTGAATTTTGTGAATTTTTATATACTTTAATTTTTTGAGATTGTTGATTCGTGGCAAGATTAAGCAGAGGTACAGAGATTTCCCATTAATTCCCTGACCGCCCCCTGCCCCCAACACACACAACCTCCTCCACTATCAGCATCTCCCACCAGTGGTACATTTGTTACCATTGATGAACCTACATTGACACATCATAATCATCCAAAGTGTATGGTTTATATTAGGGTTCTTTCTTGTGTACTCCATGGGTTTAGACAAATGTATGATGACATGTATGCACCACTATAGTACTATACAGAGTAGTTACACTTCCCTAAGTATCCTCCATGCTCTGCTGGTTCATCTCTCCCTTCTTTCTAATCCCTGGCGATCACCAATCCTTCACTGTCTCTATAGTTTTGCCTTTTCCAGAATGTTGTGTAGTTGGAACCATATAGTATATAGCTTTTCAGATTGGCCTTTTTCATTTAGTTCTATGCAGTTTATCTCAATAAAAAGTTGCAAAAATGATGGGAAAATTATAGTAATTTCATGGTGTTGGTGGTTATTAGTAATAAAACTCCTAGAAATACTTTTTGATTCAACATTGTTTGACTGACCACAATATGCATGGAATAATGCATGTAAGTATAAATAAGACAAGGTAGCTCAAGGTGCTTATAGTTTAGTAGGGAAAACAGACACAGAAACAGAAAATTAAAATCTCAGTCATTAATCAAATATTTCTTGGGTGGCTCCTAAGAGCCAAGCATGTACAATGTGGCAAGTGTGGTGATCCCATAGGGCATTATGGGAGCACAGTGTGGGGGGAGAGGCAGAGAACCTTGATAAGATTCACCCAGTGGGGGGGGGGGTCAGTCCCGGACAGAACACTCTGGGAGGGTTAGGGACATACTGGAGCATGTCTGAGGCAGAGGGTCCAGGATGGAGAGGTTACGTGAGGTCATGAGCTAACAAAGAATATTGAAGTATTTGAGGATATTTAGTCCAGCAAAGAGAAGACTCAGTGAGATTTAGTTCTTTTTCACTAGTTATACCATTCCCAGTGGGGAGGCTGAATAGAGAGCAATCCCAAGGGGCCAGGTCCACAAGGCCAAGGTAAAGTTTGGCACAGGGTGGCACTGGGAATGGGTGTGATGAGTGGTCCTGGTGGATAGAGCTAAAGGGTAAGGACCTGAAAGGCAGTTCTGAAAGGAGAAGGCAAAGGCCAAAGCAGAAAACAAGTCCAAAACAAGGCAATAAGCTTTAGGGAAAGGAAGGAAATGGGAGCCAAGGTACAAAGCCAAACAGGGGTTAAATCCAGGGAAGGTGAGGGGGAGGATTTATGAGTGAAAGGAGCAAAGTGATTAAGCCTGCATGATGTGGACACAAATTGCCTGCATTTGAATTTTGGCTCGGCCACTTGCTATCTTCATGACCATGAGCAAGTTACTTAACTCTTTTGTCCTTTCCTCATCTGTAAAATGGAAATAGCAATAGTATCTGCTGAATATGGTGTTGTAAAGATTACATCAATCAGTATACATAAAGTATTTGATACTTGGCAACACGTAAATGTTAGCTATTATTATGGCTCCTCCATAATGTTAGCTATTATGTATGGTTTCTCATGCTCCTCAGGTATGTTTGTATTAGCAAGCCGAGGTCATTTAAAAAGACTAAGACAAAATATCAGCTTACTTCTCAGCCTGGAGGGGTTTATGATACTGGACTTGTTCTATGAGGTTCCCCAAGGATTCCAATTTAACTCCACAGCTTGGAGGAAAACTTCCATGCTCTTGCCATGCTTTCTGCCAAGAAACTGAGACTGTGTCATCACTGAGAACTTCCCAAACACCTGGAGTGAAAGAGCTGTGCCAAAGAGGGACTCAGGGCTTGAAGGACTTACCTCAAGGACAGCCTTAGGGCTGACATTGGACTGCAAATTTCTTTTTTCCTCCCAGCAAAAGTTCTACCAGTAGAGATTCCTTTGGAAGGCTAAGCTCCTCTCAAATTATAAATCCATTCCCACCAAGTCCTTCTGGAATCTGAAATTCCAAATGACATTGGGATTGGAGCAGGGATCATGCTGATGGAGTAGGAACATCCATTACTGTGGTCAATCCAGAAGAACACTCTTCAAGCATTCCAGACTGCTACCATGGGAATACTTGAAGAATTTTACTAAGTGGATGCTGGATCTCACCCCTAGAGAGTCAGAGTTAATACTGTTCTGGTGTGGATTCTGGCCATGGGGGTGTTTTAAAAGCTCTCCAGGTGATTCTAATGTGCAGCCAGGATTAAGGACCAATGCACTAGAGATATTGGCCAAGCAAGAGCAGGTGACCTAGACCAAATTGACAAATAATGTGGGAGCTTCTATAGTCTCCATTTGTTTCAGTTCACCACTCTTATTATGTGGCATGCATGACCCCATCCCAGAATAGTTACCCAGCTGCCTGGATGCATGGACAAGCAGACACCACTAAGCTTCAGACACACATGAGTCTCTGACCACAGACTGGAACATTGATATGTGCTCCCATGGAGACTGTGGCTGGTAGGAGTAGCTATCTCAATTGGTAAATAATGAATTTGTAATGTTAATTTGCAAAAGGATTTATTTTGCTGAATTTTCATTTATTTTGTGTGATTTGCCTTAAGAATGTTTGAATGTGTTTATGACAGATAAGACTAGAAAAAAGGCCTCATTTAACTTATTAGGCATATAATTGGTTTGAATGGTCAAATGAAGTTTGATTGTCTGATAAGGCATCATATGGCCATAATCTGATTGTCACAATCTTCACAAATGCTGATGTGATATATGTGTAGGACCATCAGCTACCAATCTTATAAATACGAGCAAATGGACAACTGCAGAATTCTGGCCTCCAATCTACAAAAGCATAAGGCACACCAACTTTCTAAGCCAAGAAAAAAAAAAACAACACGACTTGCCAAAATTCACAAAATTGACACTCTGTGACTTCTACAATATTATGCTAAGGATTTGGCCCAAAATCATCAGAATCTGAGATGATAGAAGACCCATCTGAAATTTGCCATTGGCAGCTCTTTTAAAAATTTTTGCAATATGGTTGAGGGTGCCTTGCCAAAGTACCACAAATTTCCCAGTCGAGAAGGCAGATGAACAAATGAAAGTCCCCTCAACTGTCTCAGCAAGAGATTAGCTTACCAAGATTCAGAATTACTTAGAGTAAGACCACTTCTGTGATGGGATTATCCTTGAGTTTGGATGTTGTGCACAGCAATTAAAATATGGGGAGCTGAGAGAATGCTTAATCTTCTTTCAGGAAGATGTGCTGAAACAGTTGCTATTTCTGGGTATTGATAGCTGGACATGTGTGGGTCTGAAGGGCCATGACCTGGTTTCTATTTCTCAAGCAGCCCACTTGTGTCTCCATGTGTGAATTTAGAAGCCATCCTTCTTCCATCCAGGAACTTATAAGGGGTGTGTACTCTGGCAAAGTGTTGGAGGTTCAAATGTGATATGGCCATTGTCTTGAAAGGCTCATAGTCCAGTGGCAAGAATAGGCACATAGATTAGTGTAACAGAATAGAGTGTCTAGAACTTAATACCCTTATATACTGTTCTTCACCACTAATGTTTTGCCTTTTGGAGAGTGCCATATAAACCAACGATACCTTTAAGATTCATCCAAGTTGGTATCTGTATCAACAGTTGATTCCTTTTCATTGCTGAGTAGTATTCCACAACATGGATGTACCACATTTGTTTTTCTGTTTACCTACGAAAGGACATTTGGATTGCCTTCAATTTGTTCTTATAAATGAAGCTATTTTAAGCATAGATATACATGTTTTTGTATGAACATAAGTTCTAATTTCTATGGGAAAAATGCCCAAGAATGCAGCTGGTGGGTCATATGGCTCGTGCATGCTTACCTTTATATTAAAAAAGTGCCAAACAGTTTCCAGAGGAGATGTAGCATTTTGAATTCTGTACAACATGCCCAGCATGCTCACCAATACTTTATCAGTATGTTTTATCATAGACAACCCTGATAAGTGTGTAGTGATATCTCATTGTGGTTTTAATTTGGATTTACCTCATGGCTAGTGATGCTCAACATGTTCCCATGTGCATATTTTGTCATCTGTATAATCCTTTTGGTGAAGTGTCTGTTGAGATCTTTTGTTCGTTCTCTAATTAGGTTGCTTGTTTTCTTATTTTTGTTGAGATCTTTTGTTCATTCTCTAATTAGATTGCTTTTTTTCTTATTTTTGTTGAGTTTCTTCATGTGTTCTCAATATAAATCCCTTATCAAATATGTGATTTTAAAAATATTTTTCCCAGTCTTTAGATGGTCTTTTGATTTTCTTATAGTAAGTTTTCATTTTTGATAAAGTCCAATCTGTCACTTTGTCCTTTATGGATCAATCTATTGGTGTCATATCTAAGAACTAACTGCCTACTCTAGATTACAAAAAAATTTCTCCTGTTTTCTTCTAAATGTTTTATAGTATTATATTTTACATGGTTGATGATACATTTAACATTTTCTAATAAAGTATGAGGTTAGGGAGAGTGAGATTTTTAAATATTTTGGTGTGAGTTTTTTTTTCCCTATACATGTCTGAATTTTTTAACACCATGTGTTGAAAAGACTATCTTTCTCTTGTCAAAAATAAATTGGATGGGGGCGCCTGGATGGCTCAGTGGGTTAAGCCACTGCCTTCAGCTCAGGTCATGATCTCAGGGTCCTGGGGTCGAGCCCCGCATCGGGCTCGCTGCTCAGCAGGGAGCCTGCTTCCTCCTCTCTCTCTGCCTGCCTCTCTGCCTACTTGTGATCCCTCTCTCTGTCAAATAAATAAATTAATTAAAAAAAATAAATTGGATGTATGTGTGAGGGTCATTCTCTGGACTCTTCAGGTCCATTGATCTATGTTTCTATCTCTCTGCCAATACCAGGCTGTCTTGATTACTGTAGGTATATAATAAGTTATATAATTGGGTAGTGTGAGTCCTCCAACTTCTTGACTATTCTAGTTTCTTTTCCTTTTCATATAAATTCTAGAATCAGTTTGTCTATATATACAAAAAATCCTGCCAGGATTTTTATTAGAACTGCATTAAATCTGTAAAACAATCTTGGAAGAATTGACACTGTCAGTGTGCTGAGCTTTCCAATCCATAAACACAGTTTGTCTATTTAGATTACCTTTTATTTTTTTATCAGTGTTTTGTAATTTTCAGCATACTCATTCTGTACATGTTTTGTTAGATTTATACCTAAGTATTTCAGAATTTTGAGCTATTGGAAATGGTATGTTTTAAACATTTTGGTTTCCAACTCTTCATTGCTAGTGTATAGGGGTATAGTAGATTTTTGTGTGTTGATCTTATATCCTGTGACTTTGATGAACTCACTTATTAGTTCTAGGGTTTTTTTTTTTTTTTGCAGATTCCTTGAAATTTTCTACATAAGCAATCTTGTCATCTGCAAATCAGGACAGTTTTATTTCTTCCTTTCTAATCTGTATGCCTTTTAGTTCTTTTTCTTTCTTTATTGCACTAAAGCTTTCAGTATGATGTGAATAGTAGTGAAAGTGGACTTTCTTGTTTTATTTCCAGTCTTAAGGGGAAAGCACCTAATCTTTCACCATCATGTGATGTTAGGTGCAGGTTTTATATAGATGCCCTTTTTTAGTTGACAAGTTTTTACCATGAGTGTATATTGGAGCTTATCACATGGTTGTTCACCTATTGAAAAAAATTTGTGTTTTTTAAAATTTAGACTTTTAATATTCTGGATTATAGCTATTGATTACTGGATATTGATCCAACCTTGCAATTCCAAGATAAATCCCACTTGGTTGTGAAATAATTATTTTTACATATTGCAGAACTTGATTTGCTAATATTTTGTTGAGAAACTTTGTATTTGTGAGAAATATTGGTCTGTACTTTTCTTGTAATTACTTTGTCCAGTTTTGGTATTGATGGTAATGATGGCCTCATAAAATGAGTTAGGAAATATTGCCTCTTCTTATTTTGGGGAAGAGATTATGTAAAATGGGTTATACTTTCTATAAATATTTGGTAGAATTCACCAACAAATCCATCTGGGAGTACTAATTTAATTTCTTTTTTGGAAGTCTTAAAAATATAGATTCAGTTTCTTTACTATAAGACTATTTATGTTATGTGATTCATATTTGGTGAATTTTGTTAGTCTGTGATTTTCAAGGAGTTGGTCCATTTTATCTAAGTTTGTTGAATATATGTAAATGGAGTTTTTTATATAATGTCCTTATTTTCTTTGTATTATCTACAGGTCTGTAAGGATATTCCTTGGCTTAATTCCTGATATCAGTATGTATCTTTTCTCTTTTCTTTTTTTCTCTTTTCTCTTTGTAAGTCTTACTGAGAGGTTATCAATTTTATGGGTCTTTTCAATAAACTTTGGGTTTCATCGAGTTTTTTCTGTTATTTTAAATTTCATTGATTTTTGTTCTTATCTTTACTATGTTTTTCTTTGGCTTGATTTTTAAAATCATCATGAAACAGAAGCTTAGATTATTGATTGGAGAGCTTTTTTCTTTTCTGAATAAGTGGTTAGTGCTTATACATTTTCCCCTATGCACTCTTTTAGCAGCATGCTTAAGATTTTGATATGTTGTATTTTTATTCAGTTAAATACATATAATATACCCACCACTGAGGGTATGCATAGCATGGAGCACTGGGTGTGGTGCAAAAACTATGAATTCTGTTACACTGAAAAGAAATTAAAAAAATAGGAAAAAATACATGTAATATATATTATGTATATTTACTTTACTGAGACTTCCTTTTTGACCCATGGATCATTTTAAATTTTGTTATCTTATTTCCAAAAGTTTAAGGATTTTCCAGTTATTATTGTTATTGATTTATTTCTTGTTTAGTTCCTCATCCCTTGGAACCAAAGCTCTTCCAAGTACAGAAGAAAGTCTATCTCATAGGCAATTAGCAAACCCTACTTTCTACTTTCTACTTACCTGAAATTTTACTTTCAAGTATATCCAGAATCTCAACCCTTCTCACCCCCTGCATTGATACAACTCTGTTCTAAGCTGTCATCATCTCTGGTTCCCCTGATGGCAATAGCTTCCTGAATGGACTCCCTCCTTCTGTTTCCATTCTTACCCCCGCCCCCTTAAGTCTAGTCTCAGTATAGCAGGCAGAGTGGACCTTTTAAAGCAAATCATAAGGGAAATAAACTGAGGGTTGCTAGAGAGGAGGAGAGTGAGGGGATGGGGTAAGTGGGTGATGGGCATTAAGGAGGGCACTTAAAGTAATGAGCATTGGGTGTTATATGCAACTGATGATTCACGAATGAAACACTATGTGTTAATTGACTTTAAACTAAAATTTAAAAAAAAAACACAGATCATGTTTCTTCTGTCATTGAAACTTTCCATCTACTAAAACTAAAAGTTAAAGTCCTTACCAGGATCTATAAGGACCTCCACGGTCTGGTCCCTTATTGTCTGTCTGACTTCATCTACTACCACTTTGCTAATTCCCTGCACTTCAGCCACACTGGCCTCTGTTGCTCCTCAAACAAGTTGGCCATGTTCTGCTTTAAGGCCTTAGCAGTTGCTTTTTACCTTGCCTAGAATTCTCTTTCTTTAGATATCCACTTGGTTTCCTCCTCCCCTCCTCATGTTTTCACTCAAATGTCACCTTCTTGGGGAGACCTCCCCTCTCTTAAACTCCTTATTTTCCTTCTCTGCTTTATTCTTCCCAGCAGCACTTTCCTCCAAGTAGCATATGATGTGATGATTTATTTACTACATTTATTAGCTTCCTAAACCCTCACTGGAAAATAAACTCCCATGAGGGCAAGGATCTTCATTTTGATCATTACTCTATTCCCAGCATCTATCACAATGCCTGACATTTGGGAGATGCTCAAAAAATATCTGTTGAATTATTAATGGGCAAATGAATTCTTCTTACTACTCCTTGATGCTTCAGCAAAAACACTAATTATCCCTAATAAAAGCTACTATTTATCGAGGGTCTGCCACTCAGGTAGTATATGTGCTTGATCTCATTTAATCACCCAAACATCCCATAAAATGGGCTGTATAATCTATATTTTACAGAAAAAAGAGATTGCTAATAGATAGAATACAAGGTGAAAGGGAGGATAGTAATGACAACCATTTATTGAACATCTACTACTAAGTGCCAGGTATTATCCCAAAAGCTTACTATGCTCTCATTTAATCTTCTTAAAACTCTGTAAATACTATGCTCTCATTTAACCCTCTTAAAACTTTGTAAAAATAAGTGTTATTATTATTTGCATTTTGCAAATGTGAAAACTGACTCATAGATATTTGTGAATGACTTGTCCAAGATCACACAACTGGTCAAAAGTGGTCTTGTGATTAAAACCCCGGCAATGAACTTCAAGGGCCAGGCTCTTCTCCCCTATGTTCTACCATCATCTCAAGGAGTAGGAATTGAGGGTGATGACTCCCAGCTTTCTGGCTTGAGCAGTTGGGAAGATGTTCATGCCATATACTGAGAAGGACAAAACTGGGAGAGGAAAAAATTTGGAGAAAGAAAAAAATCAAGTTTAGTTTTGGCCATGTAAGATTCAAGGTGTTTTTGAGACATCCAAGGGGAGACGTAAAGAGAACAGTTGACTCTGCAAGTCTGTAGCTCAGGGAAGAGGTCTAGACTGGAGATAGCAATTTGGAAGTCGTGAGCATAAAGTTGGTATTTAAAGCCATTGGAATGGATGTGATCACAACCCCTTGTATGTCTGTGGTGTGCACAGATGTGTTGTAGCTAAAGGCTGGCTGGGGAAAGAGAGATTACATCACAAATGTATAACGAAACTGTCATTTGAGATGAGCATGGACCTAGTCTGCAGTTGATATTCTGGTTGCCTTCATATTGAGCTGGATATGGATCCTCTTTCTGTCAACATTGAAGAGCACCTCCCATTTTTTCCAGCCATCTCTCAATACCTCTAGTTTGAATTATCTGCATTACAATTCCTGTCAAAAACCCAAAGAAAGCTGTTGATATTCAGGGATGCCAGTTTTAGGAAATTCTTCCAAATTTTCAAAGCTTTATCCATGCATCATCCCTGCATCATGATAGGGACCTGGTCCCTATCACTCTTCCCCAGTGGATTAGCCTTCACAGAACTATAGCTTAACGTTATGCTTTTGGATTTTTCTGAACGTCTACATAATAGACATCATATGTGGAATATCAGGACACTTTTTGGGTAAAACTTCTGTTAAGTATACCATTAATTATGTTGTACACGTTTCCTTAAGCAGAGAGCTAGGCAATAGGTTTTTCTTAGAGTTGTGAAATAAGAAACAGGTTATCTTTCTTAAACTAATCTAGTTGCTTTCCAGAACTGCTGAAGAGACTGTAGCTATCCCTCTTTGCTTTGTCTTCCAGGTATCTCAGAGTCAAATTGTTGCTCATTTTTAAACTTCTCCTCATCTAGGTCAGAAGTCAGAAACGGGGGCCGAAATGTTACCTGTAGATGAGTTATGTTCTGTTAGCCTTGTGTTTAAAAATAATCACGTGGCTTCTGGATACACACACACACACACACACACAGTATGCATGTATATACATAAGAATGTCATACACTCTCTCTGTACATTCTACGGTTTGTCTTAACTCTGACCCAATCCCCACATTTATGCTACCTGCCTGGTCCCTATAATCACTGGAGTTTGTGACATTTGATCTAGATCTTCCTCCCCTCAACTCCTTATTATTACTTGATCCTTATATTTTTTACTCTAATTTAAGCAATTTTGGTTTCATGGGATTTCCTCTAAAATATTGTATATGAAACCAAAAACTTCTGGAAAAGTAGGTGGGATATGAAGATATAAAAACATTGCTTGTACCTCCATACACATTTATATTTCCAAGGCTAGTGATCTAAGTGTTCTCTTTGATCACAGTGCCGAATGAAATTGTATTGAAATTCACATTGAGACTGAAGCACATTTAAAGCTCAAAGGTAAGGTTGGCTAGCGATCAGATGGAAATGTTGGGACCCAATTCCTTGGGAGGATGAGAGGAAAGTGAGGTAGTGGTAGTTTAGAATAAAGAGCACCCTTCTTAAAGATCCTATTATAAAGCATGAGGGTGAAGAGTAAGATTTATTAGGGGTGCCTGGGTGGTTCAGTCATTAAGTATCTGCCTTTGGCTCAGGTCATGATCTCAGGATCCCAGGATCGAGGCCTGCATCAGGCTCCCTGCTCAGTGAGGAGCCTGCTTCTCTCTCTCCCATTCTCCCTGCTTGTCTTCCCTTTCTCACTGTCTCTCTATCAAATAAATAAAAATCTTAAAAAAAAGAGTAAGATTTATTAGCTAGAGTAAGACCCTGTGCCTTTTGGAAAATGGTCAATTGGTGAAAATATCAATAGGTCCCATGTCTCACTTTTTCACCTAGGACCTTTTGCAACTGTTTTCAATGCTAAACTGCATATCCAGGTTGGACCATCTGTCCCTCTTTTCCTCTATGGACATTTTTCTACCTTACCTTAAAGGGCAAGAAAACAGAAGGCTGCTGTCAAATTAGTGAACTTTGTGAAGTGGGTAGTAAATAACCTCTAGATTAGGAGGCTAAAGGAAGGATTTAGAATGATTTGTGAGTCATTGATCTTGCCTCTTTCTAGTTACTGGGGATCAATCAGGGATTTATTTATGACATGTGCCCCACCCACTTCACACGTGCTGCTTTTTAAAAAATATTTTTATTTCTTTTCAGCGTAACAGTATTCATTGTTTTTGAACCACACCCAGTGCTCCATGCAATACGTGCCCTCCTTAATACCCACCACCTAGCTCCCCTAACCTCCCACCCCCGGCCCCTTCAAAACCCCTCAGCTTGTTTTTCAGAGTCCATAGTCTCTCATGGTTCACCTCCCCTTCCAATTTCCCTCAACTCCCTTCTCCTCTCCATCTCCCCATGTCCTCCATGTTATTTGTTATGCTCCACAAATAAGTGAAACCGTATGATGACTGACTCTCTCTGCTTGAATTATTTCACTCAGCATAATCTCTTCCAGTCCCATCCATGTTGCTACAAAAGTTGGGTATTCATCCTTTCTGATGGAGGCATAATACTCCATAGTGTTTATGGACCACATCTTCCTTATCCATTCGTCCGTTGAAGGGCATCTTGGTTCTTTCCACAGTTTGGCGACCGTGGCCATTGCTGCTATAAACATTGGGGAACAGATGGCCCTTCTTTTCAAGATACATCTGTATCTTTGGGGTAAATACCCAGTAGTTAAATTGCAGGGTCATAGGGAATCTCTATTTTTAATTTCTTGAGGAATCTCCACACTATTCTCCAAAGTGGCTGCACTGACTTGCATTCCCACCAACAGGATCCAACAGCACATTAAAAAGATTATCCACCATGACCAGGTGGGATTCATCCCTGGGTTACAAGGATGGTTCAACATTCGCAAATCAATCAATGTGACAGAACAAATCAATAAGAGAAGAGAGAACAACACGTGGTCCTGTCAATTGATGCAGAAAAAGCATTTGACAAAATCCAGCATCCGTTCCTGATTAAAACACTTCAAAGTATAGGGATAGAGGGAACATTCCTGAACTTCATAAAATCTATCTATGAAAGACCCACAGCAAATATCTTCTTCATTGGGAAAAAACTCACAGCCTTCCTGTTGAGATCAGGAACACGACAAGGATGCCCACTCTCACCACTCTTGTTCAACATAGTATTAGAAGTCCCAGCAACAGCAATCAGACAACAAAGAGAAATAAAAGGTATCCAAATTGGCAATGAAGAAGTCAAACTCTCTCTCTTCGCAGATGATGTGATTCTTTATGGAAAACCCAAAAGACTCCACCCCCAAACTACTAGAACTCATACAGCAATTCAGTAACGTGGCAGGATACAAAGTCAATGTACAGAAATCAGTGGCTTCCTTATACACTAACAATGAAAATACAGAAAGGGAAATTAGAGAATCGATTCCATTTACTATAGCAACAAGAACCATAAGGTACCTGAGAATAAACCTAACCAAAGAGGTCAAGGATCTGTACTTGAGGAACTACAGAACACTCATGAAAGAAATTGAAGAAGGCACAAAAAGATGGAAGACCATTCCATGCTCTTGGATGGGAAGAATAAACATTGTTAAAATGTCTATACTACCTAGAGCAATCTGTACTTTTAATGCCATTCCGATCAAAATTCCACTGGTATTTTTCAAAGAGCTGGAGCAAATAATCCTAAAATTTGTATGGAATCAGGAGAGATCCTGAATTGCTAAGGAAATGTTGAAAAACAAAAATAAAACTGGCGGCATCAAGTTACCTGATTTCAAGCTTTACTACAAAGCTGTGATCACCAAGACAGCATGGTACTGGCATAAAAACAGACACATAGACCCGTGGAACAGAGCAGAGAGCCCAGATATGGAACCTCAACTCTATGGTCAAATAATCTTCGACAAAGCAGGAAAAAATATACAGTGGGAAAAAGACGGTCTCTTCAATAAATGGTGCTGGGAAAATTGGACAGCTATATGTAGAAGAATGAAACTCGACCATTCTCTTACACCGTACACAAAGATAAACTCGAAATGGATAAAGGACCTCAACGTGAGACAGGAATCCATCAGAATCCTAGAGGAGAACATAGGCAGTAACCTCTTTGATATCAGCCACAGCAACTTCTTTCAAG
>PISX010019690.1:0-37520 GCA_004024625.1 Mellivora capensis
GAGCATTCTGAAAGGGTCCAGGCAGGAGTGCGAGCAAAAGTGTTAGCTATTATTAAACTCTTTTGACTTGCCAACTCCAACCTAAGCCTCCATTTTTCCATCTACAAAGGGCAAACAGGACATACCTCAACAGATACACGCGTTTGTATTTACCAAAACATACGCAAGAAACTGACAAGCGTCTACACTGCAAAGGGAAACCACGGAACGTGGGGCTCTGATGGGACTGAGAGCTTTTTAACATTGTAATGTTCTACTTTTGCATGGTTTTTTTTTTCCTTTTTTCCGAGTAGCACCTATTCCACTAGAATGTTTTGAGGCTTCGACTTAACAGGGTCTGGCTACTATATATCACCTTCAGACAACAGAAGTGGGGTACAGAGTGGAGAAACCTGGCAGCCCCAAAGACAGCCCCCTTCCTCTCATTTGGAAACTCCAGCATCCCGAAAATATTTGTTACCTTCATAGATTAGATCCTCCTTCCCAAGTAGCTGTGAATCTCCTGGAGGTATGAGAAACCACAGGACGATCACTGTGCTCTTCCTGGAGACTCGGCGAAACCTATTTTTACGATAATACGAACATGTAACATGGGAGAATATGAAATTTGCAGAAATGAGAATAAAGACGGTTCTCGCCTGGGACTGGCAGCTTCCAGCGCCCACCCCAGATTCCCAAGGGGTCTTTTCCGACGACTCGATTTGTGCCATGAAAGATACAGGGGTGGAAAGGTTTGAGAAACTTCCGGGAAGATTCTATGATGACAATTTTGTTTTTATCCATCCAGACCCACCTGCTCCCCCTTGTGACCAAGGCCCCACACTGCAAAGTAAAAGGGTGTAGTTGGCTGGAACTGTCAAAGAAAGCGGGAGAGTCATGAATTGCTAAAAACACTGCCCTTGGTGGCCCTGAGTTGACAAAGGGGCCCCTCCAGAAACACAGCCCTAGCCTCACCCGAGGAGGAGGAGAGGGGACCGAGGGAGGGTCAGGGAATTAAGTGCCTCCTCCCCGTGGAGACCTATTTTTTTTTTTTTCTTTTCTTCTGCAGCAGGACTGAAATAGGAAAGGAAGGGAGTTTGTTCAAACTGGCCAGGCTCACAGCTCACACAATTTTACAAGAAAGAGAAACCCCAGGACGGTGCTGAGCTGGAGCACGTTTGGGCTGTCAACTCAAGGCAAATCCGCCATCCCGAACCAGTGAAGGCTTTGACCCCTGTCAGCTTTGGGACTTGAGGCACATGACTGAAGTGTCACTTAACTCTCATACGGAGCCCCTGCCCACTCGGACTGCACACAGGGCCTGCTGCACAGGGGATCCCCACGGAAGGCAGCATCAGTATCACATCTTTTACTTCTTCCCCATTAATTTAATTCTTGTCACCGAGAATAGCCACTATTGAACTGAATTAGTCACAAGACAGTTGGAACGAGAAGCTTCTATACACTCTAGAATTTGAGCCACCTGACTCTTGCTGCATTACCCAGAAAAACAGTGGCAGGAATGGTGACGGACGGGAGGAATCTCTGAGTCACACTGAAGCATCCAGTGATTTTTCTTTAGGTTAGAAAAGGCTACTGATAGGATCACTCCCTCATCATGGGAAGACGCTTGTAACGAGGAAAAATAAATAAATAAACAAATCCCAAAGAAATAACTTTATTTCTATCATTTCTTTTTAAAGAACCAAGGAAACGTAGAAAATATAAAAAACACACAAATAGCTGCAATTCGGGGGGTAAAGGAAGGACTGACACAGCCCTCGAAAGCTACGGGCTCCAGGACGATCTGAGTTGCATCAGGGATGGGGGGTGGACGGGGCTCTGGTAAGACAGGCTCCTATGTCCTAGCTGGGGCCCCAATAACCTCAGAATCCTCAGCAGGTGACACCCTGGAATCTGCCTTTTTAAAACAAGTCTTCCCGCTAATACTCACTTTGCAAGGTCTCGCCCTCATGCCCAAGGGAACTCTAGTAACTTTCCTCCCTTCCAAAATCCAGGCTGAAACTCAACTAATCCTGAACTAAAACTCAAGAACAGCACACCAGATGCCACCTGTTGTTTTTCAGGATCTCAAACTCTGGAGGAAACACATTCCACTTGCCCTGTCTTTCCCTCTGGGGCACCTGTCTGCATGTGGAACTGTGGCTCCGCTAGTGTTCCACCCGGGCCGGCCTCATTCCCCACCTGGAGTCATGTTCTTCTCTGCGTGACATCAGGCAGGGAGTAAGTCCAAGGAGGTGGCAAGAGGATCCCAAGCAACAAGGCGTGCCTGTTCCTGGCAGGCGTCTCCTGCGGAAGCTCGGGGGCTGGCGATGCCGTGGCGGCCCCAGGACGGGGGGATGCGTCAGAGAGGGCGTATAGGTGACCGCCGGCACGCAGCCCTCGACCGTGTGGGATGGAGACACCGGTTCCTACACCCCTTGCTGAGTAGCTGCTGGTGCTTGGAAGTCGCACATCTGGACAAGCTCATTGCTCGCGGGAAATGGTTTGTACTAGTCCAGTGGCCTCACTTTCCCCCCGCCTGGAGCAGCCTTTGTCGGCAGGAAGGGACAGGGCACATGTGCGGTCAGGCTGCAGGTCAGTATCTCTAGGGTGGCCAAGTCTTCGGTTCACTTGGGGCCGAGGCACTCCACAATCCCACTGCCCTTCATGCCATCAAAAAAGAAGAAGTTGTTGTGAGGAGGGTCCCTCTGAGACAGGGCCTGGGAAGAAAAACAAGACAAGGGTTCAGTTCAGATGCTTTCAAAAAAAAAAGAAAAAGAAAAAAAAAAAGCCCTCAAAAACCAGATCTTCGGGGCGCCTGGGTGGCTCAGTGGGTTAAAGCCTCTGCCTTCGGCTCGGGTCATGATCTCAGGGTCCTGGGATTGAGCCCCGCATCAGGCTCTCTGCTCCGCAGAGAGCCTGCTTCCCCCTCTCTCTCCCTGCCTGCCTCTCCGCCTACTTGTGATCTTTGTCTGTCAAATAAATAAAATCTTTTAAAAAAAACAACAAAAAACCCCCCACAGATCTTCTAGAACTTGGCAGCAGTCTTCAATAGAGGCTGATTTTGCTCCCCAGGGGGTCACTGGCTACGTCTAAGCCATGACCATGACTGCCACGCCTCTCTGCGCTGTCCCCGATCACTCTGGACAGATCTTTTAGCCTCTCTGAGCCTCATATTCCCCGCATAAAATGGAAAACAGCACAGATAAACTGTCCTCGGCATTAAGAGAGATGCTGCTCCTCAGCCATGTGAAACGACGCCCGACCTGGAGCTGCTCAGGGCAAGAGGCAGGAGTAATTACGCATGGCTATCCGACTGAGGCAGCGCCCCATCAGGTTCGGGCGCCAGACACGGATCTTCCAGAAGGAGACAAGCTGCCTGCCTTCGTCTGCACGACAGGCCAGGGCTGGGATCCAGAGAACCTTAGAAGTGCTGTTTAGCCTGGAAATGGTGATTATCTTGTGGGGTTAACAGAAGCACAGGGCACTTTAAAGGTGGAGCTAGACCTGAAATCACGTGCTGAATCATGTGTGTACATGTATGTACTGGAGAAAGGACTCATGGGTGTCAGTGAGTTTTCTAAGAGGTTCTTAACTCAAAAAGGGCTGCCATTTAAAGACGAGGGTGTCGCCCAAGCATGCCACTGGGCAGGGTTCAAAGGCCTGTCATTCACGGGGCAGGACCGCTTCTACAAGGTTAGGAATGCACTCCAAACACCCTGAACTTCGCTTTGAATCTAGGACCAATCTCAACCTGTTTCTTCCTCTGTAAAATGGGAGCAATTATACCTCCTTCAAGTGTTATTCATCCATCTGTCCATGGAAAACTTCTAGAGCGTCTACTCTGTGCCCGGTATCCTGGCAGGTACTGAGGCTTCTGAGGCACGGTTAAGACAGAGGCCCGCTTCTCTGGGCTCACATGCAAAAAGGCAAATCGACAGCATGTGCCTGCTACAGTTTTTGGTGAACATGAGATGCGATCAAGCTTGTGATGCATCTGGGACATGACAAATTCTCCAAAAGTGCGAGCTGCCATGACTACCAGGAGCGAGGGGTCCCTTACCACAATCTGAGGACCCCAAGCACCCAGCCAGGTGGAAGGACCCAAGAGCCCAGAGTTAGAACTCCTAGAACCTAGAACCCAAGTTACAGGACATGACACAGTGGAAGCCAGTAGGGCCGCCACGACCACCATCAGCACTATACTGCACACTGGGGGGCCTAGCAGGGACAGTGGGAGACAAAAGGACTAACACCTAAGGAAGCAAGACAGGACAGGGCACATGGATGGAGTACGTGGTATTTGGAATGATGGAAGGAAGAAAACAAAGAGGATTTGGAGGGAAGGGAGTTACGTTTGCCCTCCGTCCCCTAGTTAACTTGTTACGGATGGTCAGATGGTCCTCGGGAGAGGGGGAGGGTCCTGTGGCCTTCAGACTGTGGGACCCTGGTGCCAGCTGGCTGAAGGCTGAATCACGTTCAGTAAGGGGTGGGGGTGGCGGGGACAAGACACCAGGCCATGGGGTGAACATGGGGCAAAAGGTAAAGTGCTTCCCAAGCAAGATGGGGGTAGGGGGAGATTCCAAACACACCCAGCAACAAAGAATGCAGAGTCCTCTGGCTGTCTGGGATAAACAGAAACAAGATGCGGGTAACAGCTGTCCCCAGCAGGCAGGAAGGAGGGGGCTGCATTCGAGGTTAGGACTGGGATGCAGGGAAGCCACTGCAAACAATGGGTCAAGGCCAACCGCCCTGACCCTTAATCTCCATCCCACATGAAAATTGCAGGGAGCAGCTTCTTGGTGAGATGTACAATGTGAGGCTGAAGGCACAAAAATAGTGCCCAGGTCCATGCAGACAGCGCCTGAAGCATGAGGGCCGAGTGGCGAAGGGCACAGGCCCAGAGACCAGACTGCCTGGGCTCAGATCCCGGCTCCACCACTTCTCTGCACCTTGGCTCTCCCTTTAAGTAGCAGGTGCTCACAGAAGTCCTACCTCAGAGGGCTCTTGAGAGGAAAGGACAAGTGTATCCTTGTGAAGAATACAGGGTAGGCATTTCAGTATGCGCTGTTACTGTTTTTTGTCAATGCAGGCTACAACAACGAGTATGTTCCCTTAGGACTCTCCCATCATGGCGCTCCTTCCTTCCGAGTCTGTCCGTAGGTGGCCTCAGAATCCTTCTCAACAGTCTCCTGAGCAGCCACAGCGGATTTCTCAGACTGGGCACCTGATTTTCACAGCGGTCTGAACTAAGCAGAAGGCATGAGCAAGGAAACAGGTGTGGCCATCGCATCCCTCTCTTCTTCTCCCTCTGAATCTCCCTGGGGCTCTAGTCCCTATTCCCTATGACATAGAAAGCTGGATTTAGGGAGAGAATTTGGTCCAGAGAAAAGGACCAGGAAAGACAGAGAGAGAGAGAGAAAAAAAGAGCAAAAGAGCCTTAAGGAAGGCAGGACTATCAAATTGAGTCAAATGTCTCCAGAGCAAATTTACTGACTTCAAGACAGAGTAGTGAGAGCTGGATCTCCAAATGGTCCCCGTGAACTCAAACACATCATATAAATGAGCATGGAAAATCACTTAACTAGGCACACTCTGCTCCATGAAAGAAAGGGACAAATCATCATCGCAAATCTAGCGAAGCAGTCGAGAACCTACGAAAGGCAGAATGAGTGTCTTTGGGCAAATATCAAAGCCCCAAAGAAAGTATCTGGGGACATGCTATAATTCTGACAACCAAAATGTTCCAGAAGAGACTCAAAAGGCTGGCCGTGCTCATTATTGGTTATGTGAGCCCAAGTGAAGTATTTCGCTTCTGAGAGGGACGATGACACCAAACCAGTGTGGTCAGAGGTTACCCTCTCCGGAGCCCTGCGGGGCTCCTGGGACAGTACATATGCCCACTGGTACTGGGTGCCCCTTCTGAACAAACACCCCGGCTGTGTGCATCAACCGGAGGGAGCTCTGATGCCGCGGTCACGGACAGAGGAAAACCACATGAGGCAGGAGTTAAGAGCACAGGTTTTAGCGCCCATCTCCAGGCCTCCGTGTCCCCCCGCCTTTAAACGGCGATCCTGACGGTATCCATTTCACAGAGCTGTGAGAAGCAGAACACACGGCACATCCCATAAGCACCACGGAGCTCACGACTATGGTCCGGGGAGAGTCTGCAGGCAGGACCCAAAGGACACCGTGCCCAGCTCTGGGCTCAGCACAGAGTAGACGCGCAGAGATCACCTGCCATATGCTCATCTGCACGGGCTGGAGAGAAGAGGACAACGTGCAGAAGCGAAGAAGGGAAAAAGGCAGGGCACGAAATCAGAATGACTGGGGTCAGAGAAACCAGGCAGCCCTCTGAGGCGGCCGTGGGTTCTCCCAGTTGGCGTACGGACAAGGTCATGGTGGAGTAACGATCTTCGGCTCCAAAGGGTCTCTTTACCTTCACAATTTCCTGGGCCAAGATTCCTCCAACCACTGCACACACTGGGGCCATCTCGGAGAAGCAGTACCTAGAAGAGAAGACAAGTGAACTGGAGCCCCGAGGAACAGGAAGGCTGGGAGGACATCTGACAAAGGTCGGTAGTGGGCTTGCCTGAATGTTAACACCTCCCACCAGGAGGAGTCAGTTCAGGTACCAATCCTAATGCTGGCACCAAGGCGTGAAAACGAAATCTGCTCCAGGATGTGGCTGGGAAAGACCTCTGAACCTTGCCAGGCGGGCACGAATTGCTTCAGTTTTTTGTTTTAAGTTACAATTTTTTTGTTTAAGTTAAAGGAAAGACTATATCCGTGCTTCCTAAAAATAAGGTCGAACAAATATCAGATGTTTCAGTGCCCCGGTCACATTCTCGCAATTCTCTTCTTACCCTCAATGGGCAGTGGGCTTCTATCTGCTGTTCCCAGACAACTGTCAGGGAGAAGGCCTGTGTTAACATGCAGGAGGCAGGGGAAATCTGGGGCCTGTAATGAAGCATGGGGGCACAAAGCCTCTGCTACTCACAGAGATACCAACCCTTGTGGGCTGGGATGGGGCATCCGGAGGACACATCTTAGCTAATACCGTCACCTGCCCCTCCAAAACACTGCTCCTGGGCAGGACAACCCACTTCCACCACCTCCCCAGAGGAAGGGAACTCTGCCAGTTCCCAGCACTAAACACAGAAGGTATTTTTTAAATGAGCAAAGTGGAACACAGAGAAGTTAAAGGGAAAGCTTCCCTATGGAACCCTACCACTGGAAGACACCTCCAATCTTCCCAATGTGGTAAACAGCCTTCCTAATTTTTAAAAGTGCACATATCTAAACTTATGTATAATTTAAAACCGAAGTAATAATAATCTTTATTCACTCTGCTCTGTATCCTACTGATGGATATTTAAGCTGCTCAACATTGCAAACATACATCTTTGGCAGAGATGTCCAATAATTCCTTAAAAAAAAAAAAAAGATTTTATTTATTTATTTGATACAGAGAGAGAGACAGAGAGCCAACGAGCATAAGCATGTGGAGCTGCAGGCAGAAGGAGACAAAGAAGCAGGCTCACCACTGGGCAGGGAGCCTGATGCGGGGTTCGATCCCAGCACCCTGGGATCACGACCTGAGCTGAAGGCAGACGCTTAGCTGCCTGAGCCACCCAGGCGGCCCGTTGTCCAGTAATTCTTTATGACAAATTCCTAAATATAGAATTTTGGGGTCCTGACACATTGTGTCAAAATCCCCTCCAGAAAAGCTTTACCATTTCAACTCCCACCAACTGTGAGTGAAGCTGCCCATCTCCTCACACCCTGGCGGGACCAGCATTACCATCTCTGCAACCACGCAGGTAACTTTTCCTCTGGATTATCAAATTCCTTTAGAGAACATAAAACTAATAGAGAACTATACCAAGGGCGCCTGGGTGGCTCAGTCATTAAGCCTCTGCCTTTGGCTCAGGGTCCTGGGATTGACCCGCATCAGGCTCCCTGCTCAGCGGGAAGCCTGCTTCTCCCTCTTCCACTCTCCCTGGTTGTGTTCCCTCTCTCGTTGTGTCTCTGTCAAATAAATAAACAAAATCTTAAAAAAAAAAAAAAAAAAAAAAAAAAAAAAAAAAAAAAAAAAAAAAAAAAAAAAAAAAAAAAAAAAAAAAGAGAAAGAGAGAGAACTATACCAAAGAAAAACTGGTCACTCATAATCTGACTACTCAAAAATAATCAAATGTGGAAATATTTTTCCTTTAAAAAATACTCCTATATTCTGTGCAATCAGACTATACAATTTAATATTCTGCTTTTTTTCTCTCAAAAAGCATATCATCTCAACAAAATACCAGAGAACCTAACCAGGAACATATAGAAAGGATTATACACCATAACTAAGTGGGATTTACAACCAGGAATGCAAAGTTGGTGTACTATCTGAAAAATCAATGTAGTATTGCCATATTACACAAATAAAGGAACCATAAACACATGATCATCTCAAGTCACAGAGGAGAAAAAAAAAACATTTGACAAAATCCAGCACCTCCACATGATAAATAACACTCAACAAACCAGGAATAGAGGGAAATTCCTTTAACATGATAAAGGGCATCCATGAAAAATCTACAGCTAACATCGTATTTAATGGTGAAAGATGGAAAGCTTTCTTCCAAAGATCAGTAATAAGACAAGGATGTCTGCCCTCACCACTTCTATCTGACATTGTACTAGGGATTTCAGCCAAAGCAATCAAGGAAAAATAAATAAGACTCCCAGACTGGAAAGGAAGAAAATACATATTCACAGATAACACGATGTAGCATATAGAAAATACTAAGGAATCCACAGAAAAATTATTTTTTTTAAAAGATTTTTTATTTATTTATTTGACAGAGAGAGATCACAAGTAGGCAGAGAGGCAGGCAGAGAGAGAGGAGGAAGCAGGCTTCCTGCTGAGCAGAGAGCCTGATGTGGGGCTCGATCCCAGGACCCTGGGATTGTGACCTGAGCCGAAGGCAGAGGCTTTAACCCACTGAGCCACCCAGGCACCCCAGAAAAATTATTCTAACTATTAAATTTATTCGACAAGGCTGCAAGAGACAAGATCAATATACAAAAATTTAATTGTATTTCTATACATTAGAAATGAACATTCAGAAAATGAAATTAACACCTCCATTTACAATACCACCCAAAAGAATAAAATATTTAGGAATAATTTAACAATAGTTATGTAAAACTAATATCCTGTACACTACAAAACATTGTTGAAAAAAACAAAAGATATAAATGAAAAGATATCCCATGTTCATGGATCAGTATACTTAACACTGTTAAGGTGGCAATACTCCCCAAATTTAATCTATGTATTTGGCACAATCCCAACCAAAATTCTTGCTGCCTTATTTGTAGAAACGCAAATTTCTACATCCTAAAAATTCATTTGGGAATGCAAGAGACCCAGACTAGTCAAAAGAGTCTTGAGAAAGAACAAAGCTGAAGAACTCACATGTCTCAATTTTACAACTTATTACTACTACTACTACTACTGCTATTACTACAAATCAACAGCAATCAAGACACTGTGGTACCTTTAAAAAAAAAAAAAGATTTATTTATTTATTTGATACAGAGAGAGACAGACAGACAGATAGATATCACAAGCAGGCAGAGAGGCAGGTAGAGAGAGAGAGAGAGGAGGAAACAGGCTCCCTGCCAAGCAGAGAGCCCGATGTGGGACTTGATCCCAGGACCCCGAGATCATGACCTGAGCCGAAGGCAGAGGCCTAACCCACTGAGCCACCCAGGCGCCCAACACTGTGGTACTTTTATCTATATGGAAAGACATACATATCAGTGAAACAGAAATTTGAGAATCCAGAATAAGAATAGCATACATGGTAAACTGATTTTTTAAAGATTTTATTCATTTATTTGACAGAGATCACAAGTAGGCAGAGAGGCAGGCAGAGAGAGGAGGCGGGAGCAGGCTCCCCGCCAAGCAGAGAACCCAATGTGGAGCTCAATCCCAGGACCCTGGGAAAATGACCCAAGCCAAAGGCAGAGGCTTTAACACACTGAGCCACCCAGGCGCCCCTGGTCAACTGATTTTTTTTTTTTTTAAGATTTTATTTATTTATTTGACAGAGAGAGATCACACGTAGGCAGAGAGGCAGGCAGAGAGAGAGGAGGAAGCAGGCTCCCTGCTGAGCAGAGAGCCCGATGCGGGGCCTGATCCCAGGACCCTGGGATCACGACCCGAGCCAAAGGCAGAGGCTTTAACCCACTGAGCCACCCAGGCGCCCCTGGTCAACTGATTTTTGGCAAGGGTGAAAAGACCATGAAGAAAGTCTTTAACAAATAGTCCTGGACAATTGGGTCTCCACATGGAAAAGAATTAAGCTCAACCCCTACCTCACATCATGCACAAAAGCTGACTCAAAAATGACTTATGGTGGGGTGCCTGGGTGGTTCAGTGGGTTAAAGCCTCTGCCTTTGGCTCAGGTCATGATCTCGGGGTCCTGGAATTGAGCCCCGCATTAGGCTCTCTGCACAGCGGGGAGCCTGCCTTCCTCCTCTCTCTCTCTGCCTGCCTCTCTGCCTACTTGTAATCTCTGTCAAATAAATAAATAAAATCTTTGAAAAAAAAAAAAAAAAGACTTATAGGACCTAAATGTAATAGCTAAATCTACAAATTAAGCAATAAGTCTTCATGGCCTTGGATTAGGCAATGGTTTCCTAAATACTGTATTAGGAAAAGCACATGTGAAAAAACAAAACAAAACAACTCCAGATACACTATAGTTCATAAAAATTAAAAACCTGCGCTTCGAAGGATACTTTTCACATCAAAGAGAGTGAAAACACAAGTCATGGAATAGGAGAAAAATTTTACAAATCATGTATCTGATGAACGACTTGTATTCAGACCCTACAGAGAACTTTTTTTTTTTTTTAAAAAAGATTATTTATTTGAGAAAGACAAAAGAGCAAGAGTGACAGCAAGCATGAGCAGGAAGGAGGAGCAGAGGGAGAAGCAGACTGCCTGCTCGGCAGGGAGCCCAATGGGGGGCTTATCCCAGGACCCTGCAATCATGACCCAAGCCAAAGGCAGATGCCTAACTGACTGAGCCACCCAGGCACTCCTCTACAGAGAAGTCTTATGATTAACAATAAAAAGATAAACCAATTAAAAATGGACAAATGATCTAAATAGACATTTTGCTGAAGAACATATATAAATGGCCGTAAGCACATGAAGAGAGGCTCTACACATCATTAGTTATTAAAAGAATGCAAATCAGAGGCAGCTGGGTGGCTCAGTGGGTTAATCCTCTGCCTTCGGCTCAGGTCATGATCTCAGGGTCCTGGAATCAAGTCCTGCATCGGGCTCTCTGCTCAGCGGGGAGCCTGCTTCCTCCTCTCTCTCTGCCTGCCTCTCTGCCTACTTGTGATTTCTGTCAAATAAATAAATAAAATCTTAAAAAAAAAAGAATGCAAATCAAAACAGTGAAATACAATTTATTACTCACTAAGGTTAAATTAACAGACAATAACACTTGCTGGTAAGGATGTGGAGAAACTAGAAGCCACACAAAGTGCTGGTGGACTGGTAAAGTGGAAGACAGTCTGGCAGTTTCTCAAAATGTTAAACATAGAATTACCATATGAATCATCAATTCCACTCTTAGTTCTACACACCCAAGAGAAATAAAATCTTATGCTCACACAAAAACACGTGAATGTTTTTAGTCTCTAATTGCCCCAAACTGGGAACAATCCAAATGCCCTTCATCTGGTGAACAAACTGGTATATCCATGTAGTGGACGACTGCTCAGCAGTAAGGAGAAATGAGTGATCCATTCATACAACATGGATGAACTTCAAGTGAATTAAGCTAAGTGAAAGAAGCCAGACTCACAAAGTTACACATGCTGAATGATTGCATTTTATGTTACACTATTGGATAAGGGAGAACTACAGGGATAGAGAACAGATCAGCTGCCTTGTTATCAACGCAGTACAAGGGAATTTTTTTTTTTTTAAGATTTTTATGTATTTGACAGAGAGAGACACACAGAGAGAGGGAACACAAGCAGAGGAGTGGGAGACGGAGAAGCAGCAACAGGCAGAAGAATGAAACTGGACCACTTTCTTTCTTTCTTTTAAAGATTTTATTTATTTGAGAGACATCCTGAGACAGAGTGAACACAAGCAAGGGTGGGAAGAGCAGAGGGAGAGGGAGAAGCAGACCAGGGAACCTGATGTGAGGCTGGATCCCAGGACCCCGGGATCATGACCTGAGCCGAAGGCAGACACTTAATGGACTGAGCCACCCAGACGCCCCCTGGACCACTTTCTAATACCATATACAAAAATAAATCCAAAATGGATGAAGGACCGTCAAAATCCTAGAGGAGAACATAGGCATAAAGCTCTCCGACCTCAGCCACAGCAAAACTTGGGACTCCATCAAGATGAAAAGTTTCTGCGCAGTGAAGGGAACAAAAGAACTCAAAGGCAACCTAGGGAATGGGAGGAGGGATTTGCAAATGACACATATGATAAAGGGTTAGAATCCAAAATCTATAAAGAACGTAACCAAACTCAACACCCAAAAGACCAAAGAATCCACTTAAGAAATGGGCAGAAGACATGAATAGACACTTTTCCAAAGACAACCAGATGGCTACCACACACATGAAAAGATGCTCCACATCACTCATCAGTAGGGAAATACAAATCAAAACCATGATGAGATACCACCTCACAACTGTCAGAACGGCTAAAATTAACAACAGAAGAAACAACAGGTGTTGGTGAGGATATGAAGAAAAGGGAACCCTCCTGCCCTGTTGGTGGGAATGCAAACTGGTGCAGCCACTCTGGAGAAGAGTTTAGAGGTTCCTCAAAATGTTGAAAATAGAAATGACCTATGATCTAGCAACTGCACTACTAGGTATTTCCCCAAAGGACACAAGAATACAGATTCGAAGGGGGACATGTACCCCGATGCTTAGAGCAGCATTATTGACAATGTCAACTATGGAGAGAGCCCAAGTGTCCATCAACTGATGGGTAAAGAGGATGTGGTGTGTGTGTACACACACACACACAGGAATATTATTTGGCCATCAAAAAGAATGCGTTCTTCCATACGCAATGACGTGGACGGAGCTAGAATGTATTCTGCTAAGTAAAATAAGTCAGCCGGATAAATATAAATACCATATGATCTCATTTATATGTGAAATTTAAGAAAGAAAACAGATGAACATATGGGAAGGGGGAAAAGAAAAAAAACAGAGAAAGAAACAAGCCGTAAGTGACTTTTTTTTTTTTAGAGTTTTTATTTACTCACTTGAGAGAGAGAGAGAGACCAAGAGAGCACAAGCAAGGAGAGAGGGAGAAGCAGACCCACCCCTCGACCCCACTGCCACTGAGCTGGGAGCCTGATATGGGGCTCGATCCCAGGACCCTGGGATCGTGACCTGAGCTATGGCAGAAGCCCAACCATCTGAGCTACCCAGGCGCCCCACCGTAAGTGACTCTTAGCGATAGAGAACAAACGGAGGGAGACGAGAGTGGGGGATGAGCTAGATGGGTGATGGGTATTAAAGAGGGCAGCTGGAATGAGCACTGCATGTTATATATCAGTGACATATCACTGAATTCTACTCCAGAAACTAACATTGCACTATATGTTAACTAGCAAAATTTACATAAATACAATTTTAAAAAATTCTTAAAAATTCAACAAAAGAAATAACCCAGTTGAAAAAAAACAACCCTGGGACATCTGGGTGGGTCAGTTGGTTAACTGTCTGCCTTTGGCTCAGGTCATGATCCCAGGGACTGGGGATCGAGTCCCACATCGGTCTCTTTGCTCCGCAGGGAGCCTGCTTTTCTCTCTGCCTCTCCACTCTACTCACTCTCTTAAATAAATAAAATCTTTTAAAAAAATATTTTATTTATTTATTTAACAGAGATCTCAAGTAGATGGAGAGGCAGGCAGAAAGAGAGAGAGAGGAGGAAGCAGGCTCCCAGCTGAGCAGAGAGGCCAATGTGGGACTCAATCCCAGGACCCTAGGACAATGACCTGAGCTGAAGGCAGAGGCGTTAACCCACTAAGCCACCTAGGTGCCCCAAATAAAATCTTTAAAAGCAAAACAAAACAAAACAACCCTCCCCCCACACATATACAACTCACAGAACATTTATTTGAGAAAGGGAGAGAGTGACAGGCTCCTCACTGAGCAGGAAGCCTGGCGCAAGACTTGAATCCAGGATCCTGGGATCATTACCTGAGCCAGAGGCAGACGTTTAACCGACTGAGCCACTCAGGCGCCCCTGTATATAAGTTTTTTTTAAGAAAGATTTCATGTCATCTCTTATGTATGGATGGATGGATGGCTGTCACCTCTACACAGAGGATGTCTACCTCCAACATGGCTCAAATTCACAAGATGAAGAGTCGCAGGCTCTTTCAACTGAGGTTGAGCAGGTACCCTGCTATGTATGATTAAACAAACAAACAAACAAAACCACCAAAAATACAAACAAACAAAATAACCCTATTGACAAAAAAATAAAAATACCACTAAGGAAACAAATCTAAATAATAAAAAATTAAATAAGACAAAACAAGCACCAACTGAAGAAACAATCACATGAATCCAGAATACAGGACATTCTACAATTTAACTGGTCCAGACTTTAAAAAAAAAAAAAAGAAAGAAAGAAAAAAGTGGTAAATTGTTCTAGATTGGGAGTTGGAAAATGTTCTCTGTAAAGTAATTGACAGTAAATTTTTTTGGCTTTATGTGCCATATGGTCCCTGTTTAAACTCTAAGTCTGCTGTTAAAGAGTTGTAAAAACGCTACAAAAGCTGTCATAGATAATACATAAATGAGTAGGTGTGGAATAAAACTTTATTTACAAAGCCAGGTGGCAAGCTGTATGTAGTGTGCCAGCTCCTAGATGAAAAGAGTCAGAACCAAATGCAACTGATGAACTTGGATGCATCCTTAAGCATCATGTCATCGGTATGGCCCTTCCCCTAGAAGAAAAAGCAAAATATTAACAACTGAAGCTAGCTGAGTGTATTCACTACTGTCTGATTCGTTTTATGTTTCTGTGTGCTTGGTGCTTTTCATAATAAACATTTATCTGTGCACTGTTCTCTGTCATTAACTCTTTAATGCCTTTCCCATTTCGCTTTTAAATAGGATAATAAATATCTTATTTATTTAGCTATACACAGCATGGAGTCCCACGCGGGACTCAAACTCACGACCCTGAGATCAAGCCCTGAGCTAAAATCAAGAGTCGAACGCTTAACTGCTGAGTCACCCCACACGGCCAATGAATATCCTCTGTACCAGAAATACTTGGTTCACATTATTTCTTCAGGGTATAGTCTCATTATCAAGGAGAATGACTGGACCCAAGAGAGAACACTGTCATGACTGCTGATACATATTTCCAAACTGAATCCTAAAAAGACTGCACCTTTTCCCAACACCCTTGTGAACAACTATATGGGTCTTTTAAAAAAAATCTGCAAAGGATTTTGTTGACTTTATATATGCTAAGAAAATGTGTAAGAAGATAGAATAACAAAAGGGTCAGTGGTTTTCCCTGGGTAATAGAATTATGAGTGATTTTCATCTCTGAATTTATTTGGTACTATATCAAATTTTCCATAACATGTATACTATTTCTGTAATCTAAAAAACCAGTAACTTCACAAAAGGATAAATATGGTAGGATTCTGCTTACATGAAATACCTAGACTAATTAAATTCATAGAGACAGAAAGCAGAACAGAGGTAATTACCAGAGGCTGGGGGAAGGCAGAATGGGAAGTTATTGTTTAATGGGCAAAGATTTTCAGTTTAGGATGATGAAAAAGTTCTGGAAATGGATAGTAGTAATGTCTGCACAACAATGTGAATAAACTTAAATGCTGATGAACATTTTTTTAAAAGATTTTATTTATTTGACAGGCAGAGATCACAAGTAGGCAGAGAGGCAGGCATATGGGGGAGGGGGAAGCAGGCTCCCTGCTGAGCAAAGAGCCTGATGCAGGGCTCAATCCCAGGATCGTGGGATCATGATCTGAGCTGAAGGCAAAGGTTTTAATTCACTGAGCCACCAGGTGCCCCTTTAAGATTTTATTTTTAAGTAATCTCTGGACTCATTGTGGGGCTCAAGCTCACAACCCCGAGATCACGCCACCAACTGGAGTTGCACACTCCACCAACTAAACCAGCCAGGTACCCTCAAATGTACATTTAAGAATGGTTTGGGGCACCTGGGCGGCTCAGTCAGTTCAGCAGCCAACTGTTGGTTTCAGCTCAGGTCAAAGTCTCCAGGTAGTGAGACTGCGGCCTGCTCTGGGCTCTGTGCTCAGTGGAGAGTAGGCTTCAGGACTCTCTCTCTCTCGCCCTTTGTCCCTCCCACCAGGATCTCCCTCTAAAATAAATAAACCTTAAAAAAAAAAAAAATTTTAAATGGGGGCGACTGGCTGGCCCAGGGGGCAGAGCATGAGACTCTTAACCTTGTGGTTAAGTGTAAATTTGAATCCCACACTGGGTATGGAGATTACTTAAAAATTAAAAAAGAAAAGAAAAGAAAAAAAAGGTTAAAATGCAACATTTTATATTGTGTATATTTTGCCAAATTAAAAAAATTGAACAGTAAGTTATATTACATATACAAATTATGAATGTTTATAATAGTGACGAAGTAGCTACAACTTAAACACCCACCAACATAATGGTTAAGTAAATTACCAGCTATCACACAATGAGACATGAAGCACCAGTGAGGCTATCCATCTGTGTGTTTGCTGCAAACAGGCCCATGATATGCCGAAAAAAAATAAGGCTATCATATATTAAGCATGATCTCATTTTGATATTTAAAAAGAGAAAAAAAAATGAATAGTAAATAGAGGGGCGCCTGGGTGGCTCAGTGGGTTAAGACTCCGCCTTCGGCTTGGGTCATCATCTCAGAGTCCTGGGATGGAGCCCCGCATCAGGCTCTCTGCTCGGTGGGGAGCCTGCTTCCCGCTCTCTCTCTGCCTGCCTCTCTGCCTACTTGTGATCTCTTTCTCTGTCAAATAAATAGATTAAATTAAGTAAAAAAAAAAAAAAAGTAAATAGAGAAGCCTCTGAGATAAAACGCTGAAACATTACCAGTGGCCACTTCTCAACAGTGGGACTATGAATGATCCTGTTCTTTTAACACTTTCTGGAAATGGGCAACTGTTACTTTTTTTTCCCAAGGTTTTATTTATTTGACACAGAGAGAGAGACAGTGAGAGAAGGAACACAAACAGGGGAAGTAGGAGAGGGAGAAGCAGACTCCCACTGAGCAGCAAGACTGATGGTGGGGCTCGACCCCAGGACCCCGGCATTATGACCTGAGCCGAAGGCAGACGCTCAACTGAGGCACCCAGGCGCTCCCAAACTATTACTTTCATAATCAGAAAAGCAATAAAACTTTCTGAGAGAGAAAAAATGACCTGACATAAAGGACATGTCTGAGAGCACAGACTGATGAGAGGAAAGAAGGCTTGTGCACAACTTTCCAGACTCAAGTGGGCACACCCTGCTCAGAGCTGGCCGCCGGCAATTTGTGAGGGTTGCTCAGCTGCCAGACGGCGGCTCATTTCCTTGCCAGCATCCCAGGCCCATCTCAGGCCTCGTCTCCACCTCTCTATCCACAGACGCTGCACGAGGCCACCAAACACCTCTTACTTACAGGGCAATAGAGAGGAAGCGCCTGAGCGCACGAGGGCCTGGACAATGGAAAGTGGTTTCTGCCAGGAGGCGGCAGAGAGAACACTCTGGAGAGAAAACCAGCCAGCAGCTAGTTAGGCTCTGGCTTTTTCCTTCTGGGGAGGTGAGGCCTGCAGTGCACAGGCAAGCCGTTCTTCACTCAAGGTGCCCAGATCAGTTCAGCAAACTGCATACTCACAGCCGGGCACCCGGCACCGGGCGAGCCTGGTGGCCCAGCCCCACCTCCCGCCACGAAGCGCAGAGTGGACACGACTTGCTTCTCACACACGTTCTTCCTCCACCAACAGATGCATGTCTGGCTGTTAGTAGGAGACAGAGACCCCACTGAGGCCTGCAGTGTCTCAGCCCCTGACCACACAGTGCCAACTTACAAAGTATCCTGTGAACGGCTGCCTCGTTTTGGCTGACGGCTTGGCCACTGCTGGGCCTATGCTGGTTGGGCTCTGGTAGGGTCTAAATGAGATTCCCCTGGGGCGCCTGGGTGGCTCAGTCATTGAGCCTCTGCCTTCTGCTCAGGTCAAGATCTCAGGGTCCTGGGATCGAGCCCCGCATCAGGCTCCCTGCACCTGCTTCTCCCTCTCCCACTCCCCCTGCTTGTGTTCCCTCTCTCACTGTGTCTCTCTGTCAAATAAATAAATAAATAAATAAATAAGGTTCCCAGACACAAGTAAAATTAAGTAGGGACTAGGAACAGAAGGGACCCTGATTTACTTTATTGTTGAAAAGAAACCAAGGCAGCAGTGTGGTAAGACCTGGGTGTGACCTCTATCACTATATACTATACACGTGTATGTGTATACACATAGTGGACTATATAATAAAACCTTGGGTAAGTGATAATATCTTTCTGAGCATCAGTGTCTTCATTTAACTAACAGGAAAACAGTAACAATTAAAATAGTAATGATAACAATGCGTACTTAAAGGGATTAATTTGACAGTTAAGTGTGGTGGTACAGGGGGTGCCTGCCTGGCTCAGTCAGTTAAGCATCTGCCTTAGCCTCAGGTCATGACCTTGGGGTCCTGGGATCAAGCCCCACGTCGGGCTGCCTGCTCATAGGGACATTAGGGAGTCTGCTTGTCCTCTGCCTCTGCCCCTTCCCTCCTCATGCTCTCAAACAATAAAGAAAATCTTTTTTTTTTTTTTTTTAAATTTTACCCATTTATTTGACAGCCAGCCAGCCAGAGAGGAATACAAGCAGAGGTGTGGGAGAGGGAGAAGCAGGCTCCCACCGAGCAGGGAGCCCAATGCGGGGCTCGATCCCAGGACCCTGAGACCAGGACCTGAGCTGAAGGCAGACACTTAACTGCCTGAGCCCCCCAGATGTCCCCTTCTCCAAGCTTTGACTTAACTTTTCCTCGTCTGTAAAATGGGTTGTTGTGACGGAGACCACGTCCAGAAGAGAACCACCACAATGCCTGGGACATAACTGTTGCTCAATAAACTCAGTCCAGCTGCCATCACTAGCGCCTCCAGCTGGAGGCCTTCCGGGCCCTCCTCCCAAAGACACTGAAAGAATGAGAGTGAAAGGATCCCAGAACTGCCTGGAAATGGGCTCCTGACAAAGTCACCATTTGGATCTCTCCTATTAAATCCTAAACCCGCCGAGTAGGAGAGCAAAAGACTGGTCGCTTAGGGCGAAGGCATCCCAGGATCCAAGGGCGTGGATGCCGGGAGCATGGATGCTCTTGCTGCTGATGGTAGAAACTGGTAAGTGATCATGGAGGGCAATAGGGTCATATCTACCAAATGATAAAACCACAATCTTCTTCTTCTTTTTTTTTTTTTTAAAGATTCTATTTATTTATTTGACAGATAGAGATCACAAGTAGGCAGAGAAACAGGCAGAGAGAGAAGGAAGCAGGCTCCCTGCTGAGCAGAGAGCCCAATGTGGGGCTCGATCCCAGGATCCTGGGATCATGACCTGAGCTGAAGGAAGAGGCTAAACCACTGAGCCACCCAGGCGCCCCAAAACCACAATCTTCTGACCCAGCCACTCCCTTTCCAGAGATGGATCCTGCAGCTGTACCTGCACACCTACAAAATGATACGCACAAGGCCACGCACTATGTGGTAACAGAAGCCTGGCCACCACCGGAGTCAGTACGGGACAGGTTCAATAAACCGCAGTGCTCCCGTGTTGAAACACCACAGAGCAGCAGGAACAGAGGAGGAATCTAGGTACCAATCTGGAAATAGTCCTAAAAGATAATGCAAAGTGAAAAGAGAAAGGTAGAGAGGAGTGTATATAGATTTCACATTATCTTGAACTTTCATCCATGTGAATATAAATGATCTATGATAGAAGATAACCTCTCTTCCGGTTTCACATATGGTGCTATACCAGAGATCAACGGCGAAGGAGGCTCTCCTTGGGACTTTCGTTCCTAATAAGGGATCTGCGCAAATTAAGGCAAATGCTGAAAGCAGACATTTATCAATCCAGGCTAACCTGTGATAAACACCAAGACTAACCTGACGAAGTCTTCGGGAAGCAGGTCAGGACTAACACCCAGGGAGTCAAGCACGTCGTTTCGAATCTGGAGCAGCAACTCAGAATCTTCCCCAAAGGTATCAGAACTAGGATCTCTTCCTTTATCTGTGCGGAACTTCAGGAGCACTAAGAAAGGCAAAGAAGGCAGGTTAAAAACCAAGTCTTTCTTTCTTTTTTTTTTTTTAAAGATTCTGTTTAGGGACGCCTGGGTGGCTCAGTGGGTTAAGCGGCTGCCTTCGGCTCAGGTCATGATCCCAGCGTCCTGGGATCGAGTCCCACATCGGGCTCCTTGCTCGGCGGGGAGCCTGCTTCTCCCTCTGCCTCTGCCTGCCACTCTGTCTGCCTGTGCTGGCTCTCTCGCTTTCTCTCTCTCTCTCTCTCTCTCTCTCTCTCTCTGACAAATAAATAAATAAATAAATAAAATCTAAAAAAAAAAAAAAAAAAAAAGATTCTGTTTATTTGAGAGAGAGAAAGAGAACAAGAGCAAGCAGGGGGGAAAAGCAGAGGGAGAGAGAGAAGCAGGCTCTATGGTGAGTGTAGAGCCCAATGTGGGGCCCGATCCCCTGACCCTGAAATCATGACCCAAGCTGAAATCAAAAAGTCTGACAATTCAGCCAACTGAGCCACCCACGCGCCCCAAAACCAAGTCTTTTCATTAACAAATGCTTATGGATATTGAGAACGTAAACACCGAAAGTGGTACATTAATTAAAATGAGGGCCAAGTGAAAGATAATCCACTTTTATTTATTCACAAACACAGAGGAGCAATCGAAGATTACAAAACTAACAAGAATTACTGTGACGAGTGCCACAATAGCGTAACAAGAGGATCGGACGTCCTCGGTGGGATGGTGTCAGGTAAGGACTCCCAAAGGAAGTAGTAACTGGGTCGAGTATGTGTGAATATGGGAGCAGGGAAGTAGGGGAGAAGCCTCAAGCAGAGGGAAAAGAACCAATTATGACCCACAAGACAGGTCAGGATCGGGAGGCACGCATTCTAGGCATCAGTTCAAAGGGCTGCTTCAGCCAGGTCAGCCAAATGCTCAGACTCATCAGACAGGGAGGTCATTACAAACAAAACCTCCCTCGGTACAATTATGTCAACCTCTAGAAACAAATGCTTACTTTTGCTTGTGAACCAGAGGAAAGGTTCAGATGATGGCAGCAAATCAGAGCTACTGGGTAATGAGAGCCTAATAGGGTTTGAATTTTTAACCCCAACAAAAAGACACAGGCAGGAGCCTAAGACTGATCAAAATACCAGCACCTTCTACTGCCACCACACCTTGTCCAAGATGTTCACTGCATGCTGGGTGCATGGTGTCCTCATTCCCTGCAAGCTCCCCAAGGTGGGCACACAGCCGGCCTGGAGCCCCATCTCTAGGGCAATGCCCCCCACCCCCCACCCCATGACACTGACGCTTCGAGTGCAGGTGGACAGAGATAGGGCCTAGTGTTCTGGGACAGCAGCTCATGCCCCGAAGGGGCTTCCCAGTTTAAAAAGTGCTTCCTTTCAAGTCTCATCGAGAACTGCTGACTGGAAAAGTGAACTTGTTCAACAAATTATACTCTCTATCAGTACAAGGGGCTCTTCCCTAAAAATTAAGGTGGACTGGAAAATGATCTAACTGCTACGAGGCTCTTTAAAAATTCAAGGATTTGGAAGCCACCCTGGACTAAGGAATCCATTCTTCTCTTTGTTTTCTTTTTCTTTTTTAAGATTTCATTTATTTATTTGACAGAGACACAGCGAGAGAGAGGGAACACAGAGGGAGTGGGAGAGGGAGAAGCAGGCTTCCTGCTGAGCAGGGAGCCCGATTCGGGGCTCAATCCCAGGTCTCTGGCATCACGACCTGAGCCGAAGGCAGACGCTTAATGACTGAGTCCCCCAGGTGCCCCAATTTTCCTCTTTTTCAGAACACAGCTCCAGGGCACGTGGGTGGCTCAGTCAGTTGAGTGTCCAACTCTTGATTTCAACTCGGGTCATGATCTCAGGGTCATGATCTCAAGGTCGTGGGATCGAGACCACATGGGGCTCTGCAATCAGCATGGAGGCTGTCTGTCCCTCTCCCTCTGCTCCTCCCCACTCCCCGCACGCTCTCTCTCAAATAACCACAATCTTCAAAAAAAGAAAGGAAAAAAAAAAAAAAAAAAAAAAAAAGACACAGCTCCTAGAATCTTCAAAGCTACTGGACCACTTGGCAGCCAGCTCAGAGCTGATGACCATTTGGATGCTGGCTAAGAGCAAACCGCTGTCACCTAAGCCTCGCTTCTAACTCAGCACACGTGTTGCTGGGATTCCAATCTGGAGGAAATAAATGCAATCAAGTAATAAGCATTTGGGGGCAGGGCAGAGAAAAGACTTTAGACCAAGACTCTTTTTCAACAATGTCCTGTGAAGACAAAGGAATCTAGAAATCTGCTGGTCAGGCCCAAAAGAGAAGATACTCCAGGTGGACTGTATCAAATGTCTTCACTATTCACTATCGAATGTCAATTAGTCCCGAGAGTGCACAAGGACAGACCCAGAATGAGTATCAGTGTCTCCCAAGCAATGACGGAGGCAATGCCACGGGCAAGCTACTCGCACTGCACACCCCGAGGCCCAGTGGCAACTGTGTGGGAACTGAGCGAGGCCGCCTCCTATGTGATCCTCTCCTTTCTGTGTCACTGCAACAGAAGCACCAACTGTCACGAGGGATGGAGGGGAGGGGATCATTTTTTCAGCTCTGCCACAAAGCTTTTCATCTTTTGGTTAAAAAATACAGCTCTTGGAACAAAGCTCAAACCATTATAATAATCAGAAAACAAACATTGTCTACAATGTGCCAGGCACTATTCTAAACATTTCATGGGCATTAACGCTCGTCCTCAATGACCCAGTGAGGTAGGTATTATGCTCCCCACTGCATTGATGAAGAAATTGAAGTTCAAAGAGATGCAGTGGCTTGTTCAATGTGACTGTCAATAATCAGCAGTGGGGCAGAAATGCCAACTCAGATCTGGCTTCAGAATCCCTGTTTCTTAACCCTAATCGAATCCAGGAGAAATGGTAAGACAATCAGGAACGCAGCCCCAAGGATTCTAAGTGGTCTGGCTCCCTGCCCCTGACCTCAGGAGGACTCCTATTCAACCACATTTTTGTGAGATGCATTTTCCAGATGGGCCCTGCCCTCTCCCAACTGGTCCATTAATTTTAAGTTGCTAGTTCAGTGGGGTGAGAAGTGGAGGCAGAGGCCATACAAAACCTTGCCCATCAATCTTCAGAGTGGAAGAGCAGCTCTACCCCAGAAAGAAGGAAGATGGCACGAAGAGGAGGAGGGTAAAGGCAGCCAGCAGCTGGCCCCGCTGTTGCCCTGGGCCCCGTGCCTGGTCCTGGTGCAGGCCGCCCGGCTGAGGGCCGGCAGGCTGGCACCGTCCAGATACCTCGCTGACCACATCTGAAGTCCTCTCAGGGCCTCCGGGAAGGGGGCCAGTCAGTCCAGCCACTTACTTGCAGCAAAGCAAACAGAAGCTGTATTTTTCACTCTTTTTCAAATGTCAGCACTCCAGTCAGCAGGGGTGAGGAGGACAGGGAGAGGCCCATGTCCCGGATAGGCAGCAGCCCCAGAACTGACCCTATCCCCTAACAAGCTCTTGCTTATTAAATTCTCCTCTTTGTTCTGCTTTTCACCCCTCCCAAATAACCAGCCAGCCACACACACACACACACACACCCCACTGTTGACTCTGCACTTCTGAAGCACACCTCCTCACCAGTTTCCAGATTATAAAACTGTTCTATTAAGATCAAATATTGCCAGGGATAGAGAGCTGCTCTGCCAAAAGATGACTCATCGCATCATATCAAAACACTGCACAAAATTAGAGTTCCAAACTTGATTAACTTCATCTGAGTCTTTTAATTAACTCAGGTTGTTAAAGTCTGAGGGAATGACATTCATCGCTACAGATGATAGGCTAGTGTCTCTGCCCAAGTTCAGGACTTGCCCGTGTAATGGAAAAAGGCAAACTTCAAAAAGGAGAAACCGAGCACCTTTTCATTTGTTAGAAGAAAAAACTAGTACATGTGAATATACTACCATTTTGATAAAAAGAAATTAACATTCAAATTCAAATTTAAACTGAATCAGAGTATCATATTTGTGTTGTAACAGAAATCTGGAAAGCAGTACTATTAATCACTGTATTTCTTTCTACAAATTTCTATTACATTTAAACAGAATTATATTTAGCATAATCAATAAGCCCCCTCAAAACAGCACATTTATAGGGGAGAAAATGAAGTTTATGTTCCAAATTACCTGTCCCCCAAAATAGCTCAAGTGAGGGGGGAAAAACAAATTTACACAAAAACCTCCTATGCCTGACACCTAAAAAGCTTCTCTGTACCTGACACCCTTGCTCCAATCTCTCTGCTCTCCAGCCTCCCACAGACCCGTTCTCCCCAAGCTGGCCCACTCAGTGGAGACTCATTATCTCTGAGAATGGCCTAAAAATCGGCTGGACTCCTGGCTCACATATATAAAAGAAAGGAAAGGAAGAGAAGAGAAAAAGGAAGAAAGGACGGAAGGAAGGAAGGAAGAAGGAAGGGAAAGGAAAGGAAGAAAGAAGAAAGGGAGAAATGGAGAAAGAAAGGGAGAGAGAGAGAGAAAGAAAAAAAGAAAAGTTATCCTCCTACTCTACAGCCCCCCCCCTTTTTTTAAAGATTGTGTTTATCTACTTATTTACTGAGAAAGAGAAAGAGCACGAATGCTCGAGCAGATGGAAGGGCAGAGGGAGTCTTAAACAGACTCCACACTGAGCAGGGCTCGATCTCACAACCCTGAGATCATGACCTGAGCCAAAATTAAGTCAGATCCTAAACACGACCAAGCCACCCAGGCAACCCCACTCCCCACAGCCTGTCTTTTAAGCCAAAACATGAGGTCTCATGTTTGATCAATTGCTCTTCCCAATAAATACATACCAAGGATGATAATAACTAGAATTATTGCGATGATTTCACAGTGTATACAAATACCAAGTTATCATGTTGTAACCTGAAATACAGTGTTATAGATCAAGTACAACTCGATAAAAACAAATATGTAAACAAATAATGAGCATCGATTGTGCCAGGCCCTGAGCTGCAACACGGGTAAAGCAAAACGCTTACTCTGCTCTCTCAGAGCATTCAGGGAAGGTGACAAAACCACATACAGAGTAACAAAAGCTGGGAACCAGCAAAGGCACTCTGAGAGCATCACTGGATGGAAAGGGGTGGTCTCACTAGGTGGAACCAGCTCATCCCCACTGGCCACTAGGCCTGAACACTGACCCTGGGCACACTCTCACCCCCGGCACATCCACATGCTGCTCCTCAGAGCCAAGGGGGTTTTGAAATTGGCAGGCAGCAGCAGTAGGGACCACAGCACTGGAGCCAGACTGCCTGGGCTGGATCCCAATTTTTCCACTTACTATGACGTTGGGCACGTGACAACATCCTTGAGCCTCCTCTGTAAAATGGGAATCCTAAGAGCACTTCCCTTACAGTTTTAAGGAGTCAGTGAAGCAGTCCCCGTAAAGCAGCAGGGACAGTGCCGGGTGCAGCGTGAGCACGGCGTAAATGACAGCACTCCGGACCCCCGCTCTTCCACAATCACCGTAAGCCCAGCATGCACGCCCTCAGAGAAACGGGGCAGACATTGTGCCGAAATTCCCCACTTGACTCCGCTACCCTCACTAACTCAGCTGTGCACTCTGAGGACTACAGGGACTCGGCTCTGAGCTATCCTGGTCCGCTACACATCCCCTGCCCGCTTTCCTCCAATGCCTGGATCTTAGGATGCGATTTTTACAGTCATTCGTGTAAATTCACTTGTACAGGGACCGAATTTGTCTCCTCAGCTGTATTTTTGTGCTCGTGGGACAGAAACCATATCCTCTTTGTTCACTATTCTCTACTTAATGCCCAGCATGGGCATTGCCCTATAGTGGCATGCCCTATAGTGGGCACGGAGAAAATATCCACTCCGGGGGAAGCTTCAGTGTTTGGCAAAGGCTGGAAAGCGGTCACACATGAGTGGGGAGGAGGGCTCCCAACAACTACACAGGATCCTCACCCATCCTATACAGGCCTGCTCTTCTATTAAGAGAGTCGAATAGAGTTTTCAACATACCCAAGATGGATCTGTTTCTTACAAACATGGCAGATCTGTAAAGTCCAGCAAAAAACCAAAAACCATACACAATGCACCACATGTGTCCTCACGATGGAAAGGAGATGAAATCTGGCTTTCAAGGCCTATCTGAGGGCTAAAGGTGCAGAAAAGCCAGCCTGAAGGCATGAAGCTCAAAGGAGGGACAGAGCTGGATTGGGGAAGCCAGTGACATTTTAGGGAAGTTACTATGAGTTAGACTCTCACAGCCTCCTGCCTTTTGAGGTGCCCGGTCATGTGCTCAGCTCAGTTCCACATTACCTGCTCCTTCTTTTACCTCACTCTTTAACCACAGAAACTTACAAGTAGGTGTGTGCATGTATTCATTCATTCATTCATTCATTCATTTTTTCATCCACAAACACTTCCTGAGCACCTGCACTCCACCCCCACCCCCTGTGCTGAGTTGTGCTGGGGACCCAGAAGTGACCCAGCAGTCCCAGGTCCGGCCATGCAGAGAGGGCACACTCGTAAGTCTTGTAACCATGGCCACACACTCTGAACTCACTCTCCAGAGAGCCTCATCACTGCAGTGGCCTCCCTGAGGACTCGCTCTGAAATGCGCCCTCTGAGCTCCAAGCCCTGGCCACCCTTTCACCTCTCCAGTGAAACCTGGTGTGGGACCTCATCACAAAACAGCTCAAAACAGAAAAAGAAAGCTGTCTCATGTTATTTACATCTCACTCTCTTCTGAAAAGAATCTGAAGCAGCCGCATGGAAGTTACTGACGGGGGTGGGGGGGGGGGCAGGGAGGGAGTGCAATTTCTCAGAAATGACCTGAAAACAAGATGCCGTTTTTTGCCTACCAAATTAAAGGCCAAGATTACTCACCTAAGCAAGAAGGCAGAGGGAACTGCTCTGTCACAGAGCTCTGGTGGGAGGGTAAATGCTCAGTAAACCATAAGAAAATGTGGTACAGAGGATCTTTACAAAGGGTCCTGCCCCTTGGCCAGTGATTGAATTATATATAAATGGTCCCTGCCGTGTTATTTATACCACAGAAAATCTGGAAATAGGGATGCCTGGGTGGCTCAGTTGGTTAAGCAGCTGCCTTCGGCTCAGGTCATGATCCCAGCGTCCTGGGATCGAGTCCCACATCAGGCTCTTTGATCGGCGGGGAGCCTGCTTCTCCCTCTGCCTCCGTCTGCCAGTGCTCACTCTCTCTCTCTGACAAATAAATAGGTAAAATCTTAAAAAAAAAAAAAAAAAAGAAAATCTGGAAATAACCTCACATCAGATAATAGGATGGTTACATAAAACATATCGACAGGTTGGAATATTATTCATCTATTAAAATTATATTTAAGCAGGTTTTAGTCCGGGGCACCTGGGTGGCTCAGCTGGTTAGGTGTCTGACTCTTGGTTTCAGCTCAGGCCACCATCTCTTGATTTGTGGGATCAAGCCTCATGTCAGCCTCCTCACTTGGCAGGGAGTCTGCTTGAAAGATTCTTTCCTCTGCCCCTCCCTTCCATCCCCTCTCTCTAAAGATAAAGAAATCTTAAAAAAAATTTTTAGGGTCACCTAGGTGGCTCAGTGGGTTAAAGCCTCTGCCTTTGGCTCAGGTCATGATCCCAGGGTCCTGGGATCAAGCCCCGCATCAGGCTCTCTGCTTGGCGGGGAGCCTGCTTCCCTTCCTCTCTCTGCCTGCCTCTTTGCCTGCTTGTGATTGCTGTCTGCCAAATAAATAAATAAAATCTTAAAAAAAAAAGAAAAAAAAAGAAAAAAAAAAAAGCATGTTCTGGTACTATGTTTTTGGCAACACTTATGTTAAAAAAAAAAAAAAAAAGTCCTACAAGGGCACCTGGCTGGCTCAGTCAATAAAGTGTGTGACTCTTGATCTCGGGGTTGTGAGTTCAAGCCCCACACTGGGTGTGGAGCTTACTTAAATAAAACCTTAAAAAAAGAAGTGCTATAATATCCTGTATTTGGAATATACTCCACTATGTAAAAATAAAGCAGAATGATGTAATACAGTACAACTGTTCCCACCCCATTCTAGACGTGGGAAACTGAGGCCGAGGACAGAGAGGCTCAGGGTCACAAGGGACACTCAAAGGTTACCACACTCATAACCTCAATGCTATACCTCCTCCCTAGCAGTAGAGACAAGATAGGAGACACCCTAGTTCACAAAATAAAAATCACTTCAAATGGATTTGGCTTCCCACCCCAGAGCCCATCAGTTTAGAATAATGCCCACTACTTGGTCAGACTCTTGTCTGGCCAAATACCGATTCTCCTCTAGAAAACGTGAAGTGATCCCTGAACTTGACTCTCACCTTTGAAGTAGAACATTTTGACTAGTATGCAAAGATTGTAACTTGCAAAAAGAAAAGGACAAAGCAATTGTGAAATGCAGAGACAATCACGCAGAGGGCAAGAGATCCACAGCCCGCTGCCACCGGGTCCCTTCTCTACCAGCTCGGCCGACCGCGCCCTCGACTCACAGAGCCGTTCTGACAGAGCCCTCTGCATTCACACTCACCCTGCCTGGTGACAAGCAGCAGGGAGACAGGGGCTTTTCTCTAGCCCAGCACTTGAGTGGCACATGACCTTGACTCTGGGCATCTGCTGCTCTCTGCCAACCACTCTCACCGAGTGAAGATGGCACAGGACATTCCCGTGACTGTTGTCTGACAGTCAGAGAAAAGATGGGAGGCGTTGAACAAGGACTGCAGCTGGGCTGGGGGTCCGAGAGCAGCTCCAACACAGGCTAATGCCGGGGGTGGGGGAGACGGAGGGCTGCAAAGCAAACAAACAGGCAGGTCTTGCTGACAATGAGGCCCATTATTACAATCTGCTCTTGGGGGCGTCAGGTTCCCATCTGCCAGACTGGAATAAGGAAATGTCCCAGGGCTCTTGTGAAGTTCAGAATTGTTAAAATGGACATAATGCCGTTACTGGTAATGCTAATATAGTCGACCCTTGAACAACACAGGAGTTTAGGGGCACTGACCCCCCATCCCAACTGTGAACTCGAAAATCCACATATAATTTTGGTTCTCCAAAAACATCACTACTAAGAGCCTACTGCTGACCGGAAGCCTTAGTAGTAAGAGAAACAGTTGATTAACAAATACTCATGTTATATCTGTTACTTACTGTACTCCTACAATAAACTAGAAAAAAGAAAATGTTATTAAGAAAATCACAGGGAAAAAAAAAAAATCACAGGGAAGAGAAAATACACTTTACAGTACTGTACTGTATTTATAAAAAGAAAAAATTCATGTGCGTGGACCTGCACATTTCCAATCTGTTGTTCAAGGCTCAGCTGTCATTAAAACCTGACTGCATTGGGCAACATTTAGACACTTACTAGGTTTGGTGACCCTGGACAAATGACTTGGCCTGCCCAACAGTCAGTATCCTCCCAGGACAATGGGCAATCATAGTAAGATCTGCTCTCCAAGGAGTTATGAAGATAAATGGGATTGTGACACATGTAAAGCCCTTAATCGACAATTATGAATGTACAACATGGGCCGGGCCTTTGTTGATCCCTGTGGCCCATGAGGCGGACGCAGGGTTATGCCCACTTGTCACACTGAAGAGCAGAGCAGGCGCCTCACCAGGACGGGTTTTCTCACCAGGTTATGCGCTGACGGCCGTGAGGCACTAGACCGCACTTATGGGTCACCTCTGCCCTTCCCCTCACCTCTCCTCTCTCACATGGCACGGCCTTCCTTTCTGAATGACTGCGGTCTGTGTTCTCTACCACTGATAAGGCAGTGGCACCAAAAAACCCAAACAGAACAACCACCACCAAAAAAACCACTGCTTTCTTTTTTCTTTTGCCCTTCCTACAAATTATTTTTAAACATCTGTGGTCATGACAGCAGCGAATCAACAAGTACTCGACTGCCACCCCCTTATCAGAACCCACTTCCCTGTGGCCGTCTCCTCCTCTGTGGTCCTTGTCACTGCTGGACACCAACACACCCCAGTGGGGAATGCCAGACCCCAACGGGAACGGCTGCCCTTGACCTGGTGTGCAAAGAAAGGTCTCAAGTTCTAAAATAAGAAGTACCTTCTGAACAGAACTGATCACCAAATCAAGCTGAGCCTGGAGACAGGCTTGAGCCCCAGGCTGAGTGTAGAGGTCACTAAAAAAATTAAATATACCTTTAAAAAAGAAAGTTCTAGAAGAATACACAAGTAATGCAGTTTCCTCTGAAGTTATCTGTATATTTTACTAATCTGTCTCACTTTTAAAATTTAAAAAAGGAGAAACAGACCTACTTAAGGCTCTTGTATATATGATCATCACGAGGACAAAGTTCTCAAAATCTTCTCCCTCTCTACAGAGGAGATGAAGTAAAGGGATTTGCTTAAAGTCAAGAAATACATAGCAGAGCTGGGACCTAAACCTCTTTCCAGATCCAACTCTAGAGACTTCAACGCATAGGTGACTGAAAAGATTCTATTGATAGGAGAAAGAAGACGTGAACCCCAAACTTGTCTGGCTAGATTTACAAACCAAGAACAATTAGTCACCTTAGAAAAGAGCCTAGAGGCGCCTGGGTGGCTCAGTGGGTTAGGCCTCTGCCTTTGGCTCAGGTCGTGATCTCAGGGTCCTGGGATTGAGCCCCATTTTGGGCTCTCTGCTTGGTGGGGAGCCTGCTTCCCCCCCCCTCTCTGCTTGTTTCTCTACCTGCTTGTGATCTCTCTCTGTCAAATAAATAAATAAAATAAAATAAAATAAAAAGATTTTATTTGACAGAGAGAGACATAGCAAGAGAGGAAACAGAAACAGGGGGAGCGAGAGAGAGAGAGAAGCAGGCTTCCCACTGAGCAGGGAGCTCACCCGATCCCAGGACCAAGATCATGACCTGAGCTGAAAGCAGACACTTAACGGCTGAGCCACCCAGGAGCCCCTAAATAAATAACATTTTTTAAAAGATTTTATTTATTTATTTGACAGAGATCACAAGTAGGCAGAGAGGCAGGCAATGAGAGAGGAAGAGAAGAAGAGAGCAGAGAGCCCAAAATGGGGCTCGATCCCAGGATCCCAAGATCATGATCCAAGCCGAAGGCAGAGGCCCAACCCACTGAGCCACCCAGGCACCCCACAAAATCTTTAAAAAAAAAAAATTTATTAGAGAGAGAGAGAGAGCATGAGTTGGTGGGCAGGCAGAGGGAGAAGCAGACTTCCCACTGAGCAGAGTCCAGTGTGGATGCAGGGTTCTATTCCAGGATGCTGGGATTGTGACCTGAGCCGAGGTCAGAAGCTTAATCAACTGAGCCACCCACTCACCCCAGAATTTTGCTAATTCTTTTGTTTTTTTTTTAAGATTTTATTTATTTATTTGAGAGAGAGGCAGTGAGACAGCATGAGTGAGGAGAAAGTCAGAGGGAGAAGCAGACTCCCCATGGAGCTGGGAGCCCGATGCAGGACTCGATCCCGGGTCTCTGGGATCATGACCTGAGCCGAAGGCAGTTGTCCAACCAACTGAGCCACCCAGGCGTCCCTGAATTTTGCTAATTCTTAACCTGTGGCTTCATTAGTTTATTTTAGGCTCCTGTAAAGCTGCCTAGATAGTGCTAATTTGCCTGATTCCTTTTCCCCACTGTGCCATAAGATTGGCAGTACCTGTAAGTCCTAGACTTGGCTGTGGGACTGTGCTGTAAGCGTGTAGAGAGGATGGAGAAGTAGTTCCACTCCTTTAAGCCCCCTGGGTCCAGAGAGCAAGGGCTTGTTAACAACCAGCACCTCCTGTCTCTGCTAGGACCTGGTGAGGCCAGGGCCCTTCACTGGGGGATTAGGCTCTTTTCTTTTTCTTTTTTTTTTTTTTTTTAAGATTTTATTTGTTTATTTGACAGAGTGAGAGAGATCACAAATAGGCAGAGCAGCAGGCAGAGACAGAGGGGAAAGTAGGCTCCCCGCTAAGCAGAGAGCCTGATTCGAGGCTCGATCCCATGACCCTGGGATCATGACCGAGCCAAAGGCAGAGGCTTTAACCCACTGAGCCACCCATGAGCCCCTAAATAAAATCTTAAAAAAAAAAAAAAAAAAATTTAAAAAGGAATGCCTGGGTGGCTCAGTCGTTAAGTGTCTGCCTTCAACTCAGGCTATGATCCCAGGGGTCTGGGATCGAGTCCCACATAAGCCTCTCTGCTCAGCAGGGAGCCTGCTTCTCCTTCTCCCTCTGCTTGCCACTCACCCTGCTTGTGCTCTCTCTCTCTCTGACAAATTAAATAAATAAAATCCTGAGAAAGAAAAAAAGAAAGAAAGAGGGGAAAAAAAGAATTAGCAAAACTCCTCAATGTGGCACAGGTCGACCCACACTGACCAAGCCCCTGTTCTGCATCATGCCACTGTTGGACAGTCAAGAGACGAGGGGGCCCAGAAGACAGTCCTCAAGTCAGTTCTGTTATCTGGGCAGTGGCATGGGGATTACAAAGGAAGGAAACCCAACTCAGATAAGGGGGGTGAGGTTCCTGGATGTAGCACTGGAGCTGAGCAATGACGGTTAAATGGGAAGGGCTGAAGTAGGATATTCCAGGTAGAAGAAATGGAAATGTGTATAGAAATGGGGAAGGTGTTAAAGCACCTAGGTGGCTCAGTCATTGGGCGACCCCTTCGGCTCGGGTCGTGATGCCAGGGTCCTGGGATTGAGCCCTACATCGGGCTCCCTGCTCGGTGAGAGGCCTGCTTCTCCCTCTCCTACTACCCCTGCTTGTGTTCCCTTTCTCACTATGTCTCTCTCTGTCAAATAAATAAAATCTTTAAAAAGAAAGGAAGGAAGGAAGGAAGGAAGGAAGGAAGGAAGGAGAAGGATGACACTATGGGGTGACAGCAAGTAGTTCAGTAGAAGTGTAGGGTTCAAGGACGGCACAGGGAATGGAAAGGAGAAAAGAGGTCAGCAGGTCGCAGGTCTAGAATGCCAAACCACAAAGTTTAAATCGTATCTTGATGGCAAAAAAGATTCACAGAAGGGTTTCAGTTTTTAGACAGATTAGTCTGGTCACTGAAAATGGATTAGAAGGAGGAGCTCTGAAGGCAGAGGCTGGTAAAGGGGCCTCGACACTGATGAAGGCTGCCGGTGAGAGGCAGTCCTACAGGAGAACTAGAGGTCATCTGAAGGGGAGGGAGGGAGATCAAGAGGGCTCCAGCTAAACTCAGGTCCCAGAGAGCATCACGCAGAGGGCTGGGCTGGGACTCTAGGTGAAAGGAGCTGCCAATAAACCATGTGAACTTCAGGAATGCTCCTCAGAAGAGAAAATGGCAAATAGGCTGGAACAAAGCTAACAGCTTAATTTGGAGCACTGGCTTCGAACAGATTGCTTCTGGCTCTGGGTATACACAGACAGCGCATTAGAGCACCTCATCTTTAATCCACCCTACAACAAATAAGGCTCAGCAGGGGGAAGTGACTTACAAGAGGCCACCACTACATCTATGCCCTTTGCGCCCACCTCCCCAGTACCTGCCTCCAAGCCACCACTTGTATTTTTAGTAAGTTCCTGCCCAGCTCCAGACAGAAGGTGAGTGGAACTTGTTTACATGCAAATACACCCCCTACAGTCGGCCTCCCACTACTGCTCAGAGGAAATTATTTTTTGCAGAGCGAAGCCCCATAGTGGAGGCCAGGGAGACTGGCTCATCATCTCCTACCTGATTCATCAAGGCTTTGCTGTTCTGGTGATGTGCGGTGTATCTCCCACAGCAAGGGTCCCCAGGCAACCTTGAAAATCTAGGGAACCTCTACGGCTCTTTTGCAGAGGAACCGTACCTACCCCACCCCCCATTTGAAGAGAAGATAAGGATGTGCTGTTAAAATACGCCCTTCTACGACCCGCGGGGATCATCAGTAAGCCCTTTGCAAGTATTACCTACCAGCTACCAAATCAACTCTTTTTCTATTCAATGGGTTATAATCTATTATTTACTTGATCCTCCAATTGTCTTAGATCTCCCCAGGAAGAGCCCCTTCAAGTTGGCTCCTGTGTTCCTCTGAGATGACCATCATTCTTCAAGCACATCCTTACATTCTGGCAGAGCAGGATGTTCCAAGCTCACCCGTGATGTTCCCACCCAAGGCCCAGCATCAGCCATTTCTCCAAGACAACATGGTTCTTACAAAATTATTAACAGGCAGGATCTGGGCATGAGGTATACTCATGGCTTGCTACCAGAGTACCTTTGCTTCTAAGCCCTCTCAACAGAACTAGGAAATACACATGCATAAATGTGAAGACACACACATCTACACATCTGTGTCTGTATCTGCACAGAAAAACCATGAGTTCATCTGGTGACTCCAATGCCCATCTGACCTCACAGGGTTCCTTCTAGCCTTTCCTACCTTTCATACTTACAGGAACTCCCTTTTCTGGCAATTAAAAAAAAAAATCTGACTCTCGTTATCCACAATATATTTACCTATCTGCTCCATTCTAGAACAGTAACTAGTTTCAGAATTGCTAACCCATATACCACTGTGAAAAACAAACCTACTAATTAGAGTTCAGTATTTGTTTATAGTTCTTTTTTCTTTAGTCTGAGGGCATATATTCAAAAGCTACATGGGTCAGTTCCTTTTTCCTGCCTCAGTGTAGTAATGGCCTCATTTGAAATAAATACTTAATATGCTGTAAAGTAAGAACACAAAGGAGCTCAAAGCTGTGACAAAGCACGTGGGTACCCCCACCCTGTGGGAGTTGCCCTCTAACTGGCTGGGCACTCAGAAGATGGGGAGCTTTACAAATATAGAGATGCCAGGCTCTGTTAGTTATTTTGATCCAATAAATCTGGGCTAGAACCAGGGAATCTGTATTTTTCAAACGTTCCCTAAGTAAATTCTGGTATCCTATCAGCTGGAGAAAGACGGGCTATAAGAAATAAAGCTAGAGGAGTCTGGCTGGCTCAGTCGGAAGACCATGTGACTCTTGATCTCAGGGCTGTGAGTTTGAGTCCCACGCTAGGTGTAGAGAGCACTTAAAAATAAAAATTTTCTTAGGGCGCCTGGGTGGCTCAGTGGGTTAAGGCCTCTGCCTTCGGCTCAGGTCATGGTCCCAGGGTTCTGGGATCGAGCCCTACATCGGGCTCTCTGCTCAGCAGGGAGCCTGCTTCCTCCTCTCTCTCTCTCTGCCTGCATCTCGGCCTACTTGTGATCTCTGTCTGTCAAATAAATAAATAAAATCTAAAAAAAAAAAAAAAATTTCTTAAAAGATTTTATTTATTTGAGAGAGAAAGACACACAGAGAGAGCGAATATAAGCCAGGCGAGTAGGAGAGGGAGAGGCAGGCTTCCCACCAAGCAGGGAGCCCAATGCAGGGCTTGATCCCAGGATCCCGGGATCATGATCTGAGCCGAAGGCAGACACTTAACGACTGAGCCACCCAGGCACCTCTTAAAAATAAAATCTTAAAGGGGCGCCTGGGTGGCTCAGTGGGTTAGGCCGCTGCCTTCAGCTCAGGTCATGATCTCAGGGTCCTGGGATCGAGTCTTGCATCGGGCTCTCTGCTTGGCAGGGAGCCTGCTTCCCTCTATCTCTGCCTGCCTCTCTGTCTACTGTGATCTCTCTCTGTCAAATAAATAAATAAAATTCTTTAAATAAAAAAAATAAAAATAAAATAAAATCTTAAAAAAAAAAAACAACAACTGTAAGAATAAAAGGCTAAAAAAAGCAGGGCCCCAATGATCTCTCCAGCCAACTCCAAGAGAGCTCCAGCCTCACTGTGCCATGGTCCTGGCACCACTGGTCCCGTGCAGGGTCCGAGCCTCTGCCTGCAATCATCTTGCCTCTCTCCAGTCCCCAGCAAACCCCTCTTCTTTACAAGCGAGTTCAGATGTATTGTCCTCTGTGAAGACTCCTTGGCTTCCCAATTACACCCAGGCCCCCGGTTCCCTGAGCTCTGCGGTAGTTTTTTTTTCTGAAGCCGTTCACAGAAGCTGAGGAGCAGAAGAGCACGACACAACAGCCTTCTCCAGAGCCCTGTCACTCCCCACAAGGAGAATGGTCTGTGTTTCTCTCTTACACTGGGAAGGATCTAATGAGGATTCCCAGGCACGGGACCTGGCATATAGCAGGTACTCAAACAATGTTTGGTTAAGATTATTTTCAGCTTTAATTCTGTGGCTCAAAAATGGCCCAAGTACTTTTCCACAACTCATCAGAACAGAGACTGAGAACCTTCAAGAAAGTTCACGTTGCCAAGGATTCTCTGCTAAGTACTTCTCATCTTGCGATATAGCCTGTTTCTTCCTGCTCTGGGCCAAACCTGTGTGTTATTGTTCATGCTGGTAAGTGAATGCTGTTTCCATACTAGACCTGGTATTTTTAGCACTCCTGTTATGATAAACTCACAGTAACCTCAACAAGAACAAATCAAAGTCAACTTTTTGTCACAGGAAACCAGCTCATGCTTAATGTTTTGCAACATGCTATGGGAGAATAATAAAAAGATGAGACCTTTTGCTCACAGATGGTGAGGCCAACTCTCAAGATAGTGGAAAAATGCAGCAGGAAGCATGCAGTCTGGCCGCTATCTTATTAGGTAAACTGGAAAAACACTCGACACCCAAACAACACAAACGCACACGCACACACCACAGAGCAGCTGCTTCCCCAGGGGCTGAATTGTGAATGGGGCAGTAAAACACCTACGTGTGAGGGCCAGGCCAGTAGGTGCCGAGAGAACTGGACAGGCGAGAAGATCCTGCAGGGACACCTCGGGGCAGGCTGCTCTCCCTCCAGAGTGGGCCAAATGTCCAGACAAGCAACAACCAGTCACTCGGGCATAAAATACTTACTTACGGAGTACGTGCTGTGTGCTCTGCGGGGCACTAGTGAAACAAACTCGGGGTCCCTAGGAAGTCTCTCGGGTGTGCATCACAACCAAGCAAGCACTGTGTCCCTACTAGGAACTCCCGAGGCATCACTGTGTCCTTACTAGGAACATCCCAAGGTGCATAGGTCACCTTCCTAGAAAGGCTCTTGGGAACAAATTCCAAGGACCAGGAAAAACTGAAAACAAGTTCCGTACCCTTCAAGATGAAAACTGGTCACAAACAACGCTACACCTGAAGGAATACGTCACACAGCCAACATATGAGGTCACTCTA
>PISX010019691.1:0-37528 GCA_004024625.1 Mellivora capensis
TGACTCTCTCTGCTTGACTTATTTCACTCAGCATAATCTCTTCCAGTCCCGTCCATGTTGCTACAAAAGTCTGGTATTCATCCTTTCTGATGGAGGCATAATACTCCATAGTGTATATGGACCACATCTTCTTTATCCATTCGTCTGTTGAAGGGCATCTTGGTTCTTTCCACAGTTTGGCGACCGTGGCCAGTGCTGCTATAAACATTGGGGTACAGATGGCCCTTCTTTTCACTAAAAAAAATAAAAAATAAAAAAAAATAAAAATACAAATACAAAATTCAGCTATTGTAGGTTTCTATGAAATAAAATCTGTAAGGGCTTTATACATAGGTGGTGCTCAATAAATGCTAGTTTCTTTCTCTTTAAAAAAAAAAAGAATGTGCAGGAGAAAAAGTTAATAACACAGATTGCACTTTAAAAGCATGTCATATCTATAACCGTTTGAGAAAATAATCTTGCTATACTCGAAAACTTTTATCAAATTCAGCAAATAAGCTGTAGTCATCACTGAGAAATGAATAAAATTCCAACATACTTCTTCTGTATTACTAGTTAATGGAAATGAAAATACCAGGGAGCATTCATGCCAGAACTACAGTCATTCATCAACTGAAACCACAGCGCAGGTAAAGATGAAAGGTTTAGCAAAAACAAACAAACAAACAAAAAACACTCTGTGAGAATTAGTTCCCAGTATAGAATTTTTGACAAAAGTATCGTATGTTCTATTATTTGTAATACACGTACTTGATGTTGGTAAAGTTTATAATAAACATGTATATATGTACCGTACATATCTATACCGACACATACTCTTCTTCCTAGAGCTGGGGACTATTTACTGCCACGCCACTGGTTACTTTTTTTTTTTAGAAAGAGGCATTTGCCCACTAAGACAAGTTACAAAGATGAAAGTGAATACTCTACGGCCAGTCATAACATTCATTGTTAAAGGAGACATGAAGGTGGACCTACATATGGGCAGAGACTAGAGGCAAACTAGATAGAACCTGTATTAGAATTACTAAGAAACCTTCTGTATACAAAGCAGGAAGGGTTAAAGACTATAAAAGAATCACTTTGAATAAAATCTTTTGAAGGCCCAGCTAAGAGTGCTCTTGAGAAAACCAACTATTGTAGTAAAGGATGCCAATGGGAACTGTAAAAAGATTTTTCAGTTTTTAGTCCCTAAGATGTCTCTTTTCTCTTTGGATTCTGTCACTCTTACATGCTTTGTCCTTTTGAGTTTTCTGGCTTTCCCTCCTCTCTTTGTCCTACAAAACATTTATGGACTTTATATCCTGTGAGGGCAGGGCTTGCATCTGTCTTTTTCATCTTGTTAACCCTAGCACTGAGCACAGTCATGACATGTAGGAAGTATTTACAAATATTTATTTAAATAATGAAAATTAAAAACAAAATGGAATCATGACCCTTTCTTTTACTCTTATTTCAACTAATCATGGGTGGAATTTTGTAAGGACATTATGAAAGCAAACACACACACACACATGCACATGCAAAGAGAAATAAGCAATATTCAGAAAGGTAGAGCTTACAAAATACAAGTTTACATTCTTATGGGAGGTAATAAGAATGCCTGCCAAGCACAAGGCCACTGTTCTGTTTTCATTACTTGTCTGAACCTCATCCATGTGGCGTCATCCATTGCCAGAGCCATATTGTTTTCTGACTCCTAGGAGGCAATCTGATTTAAACATTTACAAGTCAAAGGTAAATCAAAACCCAAGTTCTTTTTTTTATTCTGAACCATCCATGGCCTCTCTGGGGCCTCTCAAGAATCCACAACTCATTTGTAAGGTAACAACAATAGTGTAGTGAACTTTCTTCAAGTTACCACTTTCACTTAACTTTTCGTGGTTTTTATGTTCTTAGAGAAAGGGGAAGTGAATGAATGCCAGGTAGCTACTGTGAGTATCCAGGAGCAGAAAAAACTGGAGTGCAGAAGATTTTCCCAGGCATCCCAACCACCAAAAACAGAGAAACCAAATATGTTGGCAAGTTTGGGACATGAAAACATTGGAGATAAATATAAGAGGCTCTAGAACTAGGTAGAAATTGAACAGTAATGAGCACAAACAATAGAGACAGAAGAAAAGCAAGAGAGGCAAGGTAATTGCCATTTTTGAAGCCACAGGCCCACCTAACATTCATGTTGTATTACCTCTGTTTGAATGATGTGGTGATAGGCTTTTTGATTTAAAGGCATGAAGTCATGATAGATACAGACTCCTCCATAACCATCTCTGTGAGTAAGCAGTCTTTAGATTCATACCTTTATGACATAAACTGAATTGAAATATATGTGGTCAACATTTTTACCAAGGCAAGAGAAAGGTTATTTCTTCATAAGATATCTCCTTAGGCTATACAGAACTTCTGCTTTCTTCCAAAACTTATATTCTTCATCTAAGTATTAGGATCAAAGATCAAGGCTTAAAGTACTAAAATTTTAAGTTTAAAGCTGGGATATAGATAGTTCGGTCATGGCAATAAATGGGTAAAAGATAAAACAACTTTGAAAAGAGAATTTAGGATCAGGAGGTGGTATGAATACATTAGACACCACCAACATATAAGAACTGAGTCTTCATAGAGTCAATTACCAGGGGATGCATTCCAAAATGGAAATAGAATTTCAAGATAATAACAGCTTAAGGATGAGCTACAACAAATTCCATAAAGGAAAATTGAAAATTAAAAACAAAAACAAAGGCAAAACAAAAGAAAACAAGCAAACAAAAAAAAAAAACACTTTGTAACAGAGTGCAAGGACAATGGGTGGATCAAGATGAATTATGGAAAATTATGGAGGGATAAGATTTGTAGAAAACTGTCTCAAGACTGATTCTCCAAAGTGATTAAAAATGGGGTGGGTCTTCTAGTGACATCGTAGAACACCTCAATCTCGTAAGTCTTTTTTTTTAAAGATTTTATTTATTTATTTGATAGAGAGAGACAGCGAGAGAGAGAACACAAGCAGGGGGAGTGGAGAGGGAGAAGCAGGCTTTCCAGCAGAGCAGGGAGCCCAATGTGGGACTCGATCCCAGGATCCTGGGATGATGACCTGAGCTGAAGGCAGACGCTTAAGACGAAGCTACCCAGGCACCCCAAATCTTGTAGGTCTTTAGCAGAAAATATATTTGCCAGAATGCTATAAAGGATATTCTTATATTAGATGAGGTAGGAAATGAAGGATGTTATATTATTTTAGTGGCAAAACACAGAGTTCCGTTCAGTCTAACTCATGTTATAAAAATAATTGTGGCAATAAGGTAAGGAAATATTTGCCAGATATTCATGAATAGAAATTGAAATATGGCCATACCTAAGGAAACTGGAACAAAAATTAATTCTGTACTTGTTAAAACTCTAGGGACCTCAGCAGCACAAGTCTGGGGATTTTAGTCTCAGGTAGGCTGTCAGTAATGTGGCTAGGGTCTCAGCTACCATCTCTGCCTGTTTCTCCTTCTGTCTCTTGATTCTCTTATTTCTACCTGACTTCCTTTTCAATCCCAGTCTCTGCTTACCCATGGTTTCTGCTTCTTCATGAGTCTAACTTATTCATAACTACTCACTTATGTCTGTTATGGTCCTTTTCTAAGTTCCCACTGCTTATAATGTGATTTGTTCCATAGCACAGAAAAGTGCACAACAGAAAGGAAATTGATTGTGTCATAAAAGTTATTGTTTAATTGACCTTTTAACACTAAGCTATATCATATACCTCCAATTAGCTTAAGGTTTGTCTACATTTGGGTCAGATCCTTACATCTGATCCCAGCAGCTTTGTTCAGAGTAGAATGAAGTCATATGGTAAAGAACACAGCAGCCCAGAGCTGGACACTCAACATACTCTGTAGACAATCTATTTTCCCTTAGGAAAGAATGGTGGACATTCTGGTTAATTCATTTAGAACAGTGGGCAGGAAGAAAATGGGGGAAAAAAGTCCCTAAGGTTTATGTTAACTCTCAGTCTACAATTCTGACAGCTGGGAGTAGCTATGCAAGGAAGATATCAAATCAGAATTCTGGTGGTCTTGTTAGAAGCACCACTATTGCCTTACCTGCCATCTGGGTCATTTTGACAGCAACTAAACACTAAGAAAGTGAAGTTTTGCCCATAAATGATGGAAGCATTCCCTTTGCCCACGGACCAAAATAAAAAGACAATAATCAAGCCCAGCAGCCTCACGTTTCTGTCTGGGTAGTATCTCAGACAGTGTGAAGAGGGAGACAATGGGCTGGGCCTGGCACATGCTCTCACACTGAGACAGCAAGCCAGGAATATTTTTTCCTAGAAAGCAACCCAGTGGGGAACTTCTGTGAAAGAGAGAAATATAAATTATTCATTTTCTGTTCTTTGTCTACTACCCCCAGCAAGCCTGGTTTTGCAGAGGCAAACAGAGCACAGAGGAAGGTATCAGGACAAGTCTCTTGTACCATGCCCAGCTGAAGATCACTGCTTTCTAATGAGTGTGCATGCACAGCAGACTGCAAACAGCCTGGGTGGTAGCAAGAAGGGAAGACCGTCACTGGCCTGACTGACAGGCAGAATTACAAATTTGTCATGGCTCAGCATTTGGTGAATGGGAAAAACACTTCAATCCTGTGGAGTCCAGTTTTATTAGCTATAAAAAGAAAGAAATCTAAGAGTATCTTCAAAGAGCTGATTCTGGAAAAGCACATTACCAAGACTGGAATTCTCTCCCATCCAGCCAGCCTCCCTGGCTCCTGGGTCTCTCTTTAAGTAAGAGAAAATATCATTTAGAGAAGTGTAACCTTGGGAGTCTTCCCAAAAGAGCCAGACCATAACACTGGAGAGGGTGAAGAAATTAACTCTTGAAGAATGACTTCTGCCTGCAGAAGGATCTGCACCAGCAATGTCATCACTGCAGAAGGTTACAAGAAGGTGTCAAACCATGACGATCATTTTCAACAGTAACACCATTAGCTATGACAGATGAAACCTATGTAAAACCTAGGTCCTGTTACCAGAGTGATCTTTTTTTTCCAGTTTTCTATTCACTTGCAGTTTAGAAGTAGGACTGGAATCCTTGGAATAAATAAGTAAAATTCTTGGACAAGTTGGTGAAGAGAATCGTGCATGTTTCATTTGACAATTCAGTTTCATTCAAGGCAGCCTCAAGTCTTCCACCTACTTTGAGACTCTGGCCCCCCACAGTTTCTTTCTAGCAGGTTTGGTCTCCCTCTACACCTTCCAAGGTCCCTGTTCAAATAAAGTCTTGTCCAGGTAAGTACAACTGCTAACTCATCTATAGACTTCTTGCTAAACCAGCTCCAGTTAAAAAATTACCTCTGGCTATCAATACAATTTGGTTGAATAAGACAGAGGGAGGGCATGAAAGACATTTGTCTCTTAGTCATCTGTATTACCAGCTAATTATGTTGCCTTTATGACCTCCATGTGTTAAATAAGAAGCACTCAGTCTGAGACCCAGGAGGATCAATGATCAAATATTACCAATAGTGGGTGTAGGAGTTTGATATTGTATTGACACAACAAACCATCCTCCCTCATTTGGCATGTTCAGATAGAGCTCATCATTCATTGCCTAGCCAAACCCCCATACCATAAATTTCTAGGTCAATAACATTTTTTGAGCCAAATATGAAATTTTCTTATAAAATATGTGGTGCTTGCCTGAACTTTTACACTGTCTGCTCTTCTCTTGGCACAGGGCTTACCAGACTACATCATCATTGAATCCCTATAGACTAGACCATAAATTTTGTCATAGCTTGATCTCTTAGTAACCTGCCATCTACCTTAAGCCTGCCAGGCCATTTGTGAATTTTCTCCCAGAAAAGCTGGATTTTGCCAGTTGGGTCACCCTCAGCTATCTTTAGGAGCTTACTTTCTCAAGTACACGCATAGACCCAGATTTATGAATATCTATTTGTACAATATTTTGAAGGGGGGCTTGCTCATATTTTTCAATTGTGGTCTTAGTGGTTTGGTTTATAGAGGCCTCTTCAACCTCTAGTTCTCTTACTATAGTCCCTAGAAGTGCTTCTAACATGTAATTGTAGGGAAAAAAGATGATGCACTTTTTTTTTAAATAACATAAATTCATTCATTAAAATTAATCAAATGTAATTAAATCATACTTGTCCCACTACCTAACAGGAACATAAATATGCATTGTAGATTGGTAAATGAAATCAAATTTATTCTTTTCTTATATTTTGGATTACAGAAAGAATAATGGAATGGCTGTGGAATTTCCAATGACTGAGGAAACAAATTAGTGAGTATTTATCACAAGAGGAATAATATAGGATGAGAAAAATAGCAATAAAGATTTACAAATCAATCCCTAATCCCTAGTAGAAAAGCATAGAAAAGTTGTTAGTTTATTCATTCAATAAAAACTAAGTACATACATACATATATATGTACATATGTGTATGTATATATATGCATATGTACATGTGTGCATCACTATTGTGTGTGATAGTACCTACCCTAGAGCTCACTGCCATTGGAGAGGACAGATAGGGAAATAAGCAACATACTAGAAGGCTCCAAGAGTCTTCCATAGAAAGAATGGAGGCACTGAAGAGAAGATGTTAATTTTGCCTTGGGGTGTGGGAATGGGGAAAAGAAAAGGGTGTGGTATTAAAACTCCAGAGAGGGGCGCCTGGGTGGCTCAGTGGGTTAAAGCCTCTGCCTTCGGCTCAGGTCATGATCCCAGGGTCCTGGGATTGAGCCCCACATCGGGCTCTCCACTCAGCGGGGAGCCTGCTTCCTCCTCTCTCTCTCTGCCTGCCTCTCTGCCTACTTGTGATCTCTGTCAAATAAATAAATAAAATCTTAGAAAAAAAAAACCTCCACAGAAAGTGGTGCAGAATAGTCTTGAACAAGACATTAATTTTCATAAATCAGATGAAGATGGAAGGCAAATACTCTGCCAGGTTATAGTCTGTAGGGGGTTCATCAGCAATAGATGAGTGGGAAGGTCAGTCAAAGAACAAGATAAGCTTAACGAGGCAAAGGTGAAGTTGCAGAGAATCATTAATGCCAATCTTTGCCTTTTGTGAAGAACCTTGTATTCCATTCTTGAATAATCCTGAGTCCTAACTCTGAATGGTCCATTGTTGCGGCTCCAAATTCCATGGTGAGACAGATCCTGGGACCTTCTCTGATCTCCAAGAGGAAAATAGCTGTGATTACTCATACCATGAACATGTCCAAGTCTACTATAAATGCAGGAGCAGAGCAGGGCAGCACGTCTGCCTGCTATTGGTCATTACAAACAAGACAGGTTAAAGATGTAATAAGTATTCCTTGACTGATGGACAGGAAGACGCCATCATAAGATTTGCTTGCACTAGAAACAGGAAGCCCTAATTAGCCAGGACTGGTTTAATATGTAGCACTTATGACACTGCAATTTCAAACAGCATTTCCACAGGGAATTAGTTTCATGACTCTTCTTGGTGGTACATTATTATTTTCCAGGCACTCCTGGGAAAAATTAAAATTCAAGACCAATATTCTCTCCAGAAAAATCTATTAAAGTGTTAAATGGAAAGCAATTCCTAGGTGGTCCGTGCATTGAAAATTAGTCTATACTAACATGTAGACAGGTATTTCAGAGCCATCTCAGGGCCATCTTATCTCATCTCATTGAATGCCAATCACATCACTTTCATCCACTAGCACTACATGCTTTTCCTGGAGGAATTTCATTCTAATGGCTCCTTCCTAATTTAGATCTCAGAGCATCTTTGTTAGTTTGTCTGCCTGCTTCATTCATTTATTTCCCCACATTTACTGAAAACGTATGATGTGCCAGGCTCTGTGACAACCAGGTAAACAGATCTAGAGCTGGCCCTCTTAGAGCTCAAAGTCTGAAGGGAAAAAATAGATCTTTAAATAAGAATTTACATTTTATGCTGAATGCTCAATCTCCAGACTTTTCTAAGACCATTTCTTGTTCATTCTTTTTCTTTCAACCACAAGGAGAACCTATTTCATTTTGCTGGTGCCTACAATATCTTCTCTCCTCCTTACTATTTCTGTAATATTTTCTTTGCTTTTTGGAAATTATATCCAATCTCTCCTTGAGATTTTTCTCTCCAGCTAGTCCTCTAAGGGCCTTTTTCTATGTTACTTTTTAAATTATCATTATAGACCTGATATAGACAGCTTTCAAGAACTTAACCTAAGAAAGACCTGGGAGGTCAAGGGACAGAAGTGGGGAGGATGGGAGATACTTTTAATACTTGGATCAGCCTGCAACATTATAATCCCAGGCTTTACTGAAGATGTTAGAGGTTAAACAAAAATCTCTAAAGAGAAGGATGTGATGCTATCATAACCATATTTTCTAGTTTCTATAATTGATTCTTTAACATCTTGAGACTTTGCTGACTGTGGAGGGATTGCCCCTCCCAGGGTTAACCAATTCCTAAACACAGTAAAAACTTGCCTTCAAGCAAGTCTTTTATAAATAAACCAACCAATCCAGCACTCACACTCCTACCACCTTCTTTATCAAGCTCACACTCAGCCACCATCCTCTTGCTCTACTCTTCCCAAAGCCAGATCACAGTCACCTAGGCACACCTCTTACAATCTAGAGCCCATGAAAATTATCCAAACTAGCTAATCCTAAACTTATTTACCCTGCCTTGCCCATTCCTTTCCACATAAACCACAGTAAAGGCTCTTACCCACATTGTCCCCCACTCCCTCTGCCTCCTGACCTGCCCTGGTACTTTCCCATGGGAACCTCATGATTTGGCATGCACCCTCCTCTTGGATCTGTGAGTATAACAAGTTATCTTTTCAGGAGAATTGGTCTTCTATTTTTGGCCTTGCCATAACTGCATTATAATAAAATCTACATTAAAAAAAAAGATTATTGAACTGAGATGATTTCCTTAGACTTTTTCAACTGGGAATGACCCAGAGTTTTCCATAGCCCTTGGGCTTCCTCTAAAAGAACATGAGTCTTCAGTTTGCCTTGTAAGAATGGGTTTTATGGTGGCCATGTACCTCTCAGGTCTCTTAGGAAGCATGATGGACTGCTGGTCCAGATATGTACCCTATTCCATCACTTTATTTGCATTGAGGCCGTACTTCCCATGTGCTACCCCCAACTACTGACTGAGGAATGAACAAAACAGGGACATTAAGGCAGGTACGTTCCTAGGAGATAAAGGACTCCTCTAATGGGCAACTTTGGCTTGAAGACTCCCTGATTATGTTGCCTTTCATTCAGACTACACTGTAGTCTGAGATCCTTCCCCCACTTTCCTACCTTCCCCCTCTCCTTAACCCAGGGTCAAACCAGCATCATGTTCTGCCAATTTAACCAGCCTTCCCTGGCTCTCTTCCCATTTTCTCTCAGTTGTTTCTCTTAGTCAAATTCTTATTCATTTAATTCTGCATTGATGTCTGTTTCTCAGAGGAACTAAAATAACACAAGTACCAGACCAGTAAGAATTGGAATGATTCCAAAACAGCCCATCTTTGTCTGCTTACCATGAAGAGATGAACTACACAAAACAAAAGATCAGTGCTAGAAACTGGGGATTCATTCAGCTCCATTAGAGAGTCAATCAATTATTAGCTTGTAGTTAATTAAGTTCTAGTCAAGAAGTCATTCAAAATCTCCCACATGTATGACTTTTTCTTTCTTGGGAACAAACTGAGGCTCCTGTGTTACAGTCTATTCTTAATGCTGAGGTCTTTTAGGAGAATGAAAAGAGAGATAAAAATAAAGAAAAGGAAAAAAAGGAAATAGTAACTCTAACAAGGTAAAAAAAAAAAAAGGCATAATGCTGTCCAGGTGGTCCAAGGATTTAATTTCCACTGTCAACATTGAGTGATGGGCTCAGAATCCAATGACCCAGCGATTAGGCTCTGACCCATACATTTTTAATAATGGCAGGTGTCCCAGACATACCTTTTATTTCCCCAGTTCAAATTCCTGCAGCCACCATCAGGTAGGAGGCTGCCTTTTTGAGATTATATCAGCATAGAATTTATTTCCTGACCAAGAATAGTGTATACCAGATAAATCAAATCCCAGCAAAGGCTTCAGCCTCCTTCTAGTCTTCCCACCCACTATTCCTCCGATTGAGGTCACCGTTTTATTAATTGTATTATTATTTATAAGGTAGGCGGCAGTGCATTATTATTTCATCCTTCTACCTCGGTCACAGGTGACTGACGCAGGGGAGGACAGCTTTTCCAAGGTCAGTCAATAAGTAGGCCAATTGGAAGGTTATGAGGTGGGCTTATTCAAGAGTTGTGCCCACGAGGATGAGAGCAATAAACCATACCAAATCAGATCTAACTCTGAACTTCGAATCTGAGAGGGAGTGTAGTTTAAATCTGGAGGAAACATTAAAAAAGAAGCAGATTATGCATGAAAAGATGGGTCAGGAAGTGGTGGCACCTCAGCCTGGGGAAGAATCAAAAGTAATCCTGCTGTTAGAACTGTACAAATAGCCAAAGACATCCTGGTTCCCAAACTAGTTTTCCATGCAGCCTGGGTATGCGAAAATTCCCATATTCCCTTGAGGCCTTGGCATAGTAATAATTTGTTCTTACATGTAACACTCATTCCTATACTTATGGATTCAGAGTGAGACTCTGTTCCTTGAGAGGAAAAAAAAAAAAAAAAAAGAAAGTCAAACAGACTACACTTACCTGGGGAGGAAAAACTGTTAAAAAAAAAAATGACCAAAAAAACGACATTTCAGTGCTCTATCCTGTAGATTATGATTCAGGAGATCTGGAGTGGAAGATGAAACATACATACTTTTTACAGGCTTCCACATCATAATGAAAATAAGCCAGATCCAAATGCTACTGACCCAACACAATAACTAGTTAAGTCAGACTCCACAAAGATTCATCAGAAAAGTATACACGATGGAGGAGTAGAAGGCTGCATGCCTCCCGCTCCCCTAAGTAAATGAACAGCAATATATTTGTCATAAATGTCTTCTTTAGTAATTTGGTGGTTTGAGTTGTTACACACAGAATGGGATTCCTAGAAAAAGGTGATACTATCACAAAAATCAAAGGAAGGACTCATTTTCCAGCAAGTATAAGAATCCTGTGACAACTGTACAGATTATTCAAAAGGGGGACAGTCACAGGAAAGGTAAAGTCTATTTCATCACTGAAAGCTCATGTGCAAACTTTAAGTAGATCTAATCATCTGAGGCTCAGTGTACAAATTAGACAATTAAGGGGCCTGAGATTAGGTAGATGTAAATTCAAATTTCAACTCTGCTCTCTATATACAAGACGTATGACTTTGGGCAATCTGCTTAAGCTCTCTCGGCTTTTGTTTCCTCACCTAAAAAGCAAGAATAGTACTAGGATCTTTGTCAGAGCGCTTGTTTTGAAAAATAAAAGGGTTGAGTTATGTAAAGCATTTAAACAGTAGCCAGCATGTTTTAAGTTCTCATTAAATACTGTTTTGCTACTGCTGTTGTCATTATTGCTCATGCACTCCAGCATATAAAGTTAAAGAAGCACTTCTTGCATTTGAGGTACTTGTCCTAAGGCTCCTTCCTGTCCTGCTTCTCTCTCGGTTCCATATCCTTTCATCTTGTTCTTAGCCCTGATGGACTAGATGTTTCTCTCTGATACTTCTGGGATTCTGACTTAGAATTCCCTCATGGAATCTGCTTTAGATGGACCCTAACTAATTTCCTTAGCCTTGTGATACCCCAGGGAGAATACCTCAACCAGTATGCCTCTGGAAATCTAACACCAATGTGGCCCATATGAGCCCCTATAAAATTGAGATTCTAAAACTGGGTAAATTACAGTTTTATCAGCTGATTGATAACTACTTTATTAAATGCTCAAAAGCAGTTAATCCCCCAAACTGGTGTCTATCAATGGTGAGCTCCCAGGCAGGCCATGATTCTCAAGCTTCAAATATCTGATATAAATAAGGGAGTAAATGCTTATAAGCAAATCTATGATCAAGTTCTAACCAACAACTCTATTGTTAATTATGGGGACCATTTCTGTTATTCATTGTCTCAAGTTAAATTGTTTTACTTTCCCTGGAGAAACTGTACTTCTAAAAGTCCATGTTTTCTCAAAGTTTCTATTGCAAGCCTATGACTAGCAGGAATCCCAGCTGGACATTCAATCTCTTTCAACATTAGTCTCTTTCACCAGATTTGATCTGCCTCTCCTGAGCTCAAACTTACGTCATTCAGAAAAATCATTCAAATAGTTTTTGCCTCAAAGTGTTTCATTCAGAGGTTTGCTCCTCCCCCCGGCTCCACAGAGAATGAGATTTGCTCTGATTAGCATAGAATCTATCCAGTTCTTTTCCTATGATCAAGGACAATTTTTCCCACCTGCATTGGGAGGTTTTTAATCTACCAGCTGGAAACATTTTCTCTGAAAACAACAATGTTAAAGTCTACAAAGGTGGGGGGGTTAATAAAGAAATATCTAGCACTGCCTCAGAGAAGCTTGTGTTGTATCCAGACCTTGATTTAGAATGTGTTGTGTTCTGCTCCAGAGATAACAAAAGCTTTGGCTGAAAAACAACCCCTCATGATGGGGGAGCTGTAAAGCCGTTACCCTAGGTGAAGTGAAGGCTACAATTAGAAGCATACAAAGCACAGAAGTTCTTTCAACCATTTGTGCTCAAACCTTGCATCACAACTCAAAGTAATGATTAATTTTTCTACTGAGTCAGACTACAAAGGAGAAATTTTCCTGAGCATAAAAATGAATTTTTTTTTGATAACAGCTTATCTTTAAAGATGTCCCACATCTTCCAGTATTCATGCCCTATGAGATTCCCTCCCCTTGAATCTGGGTTGGGAATTTGATTCCTGAAACAAATAAGTGAGAATGCTGAGACTGGATCAGAATTAGCCTTGCAGTATCTGCCTTGGTTTCTGCTATGCTTATGCTGGAGAAGCAAGCCTCACGTAACAAGCCTGACTTGTGAGTGAAAAAACCATCTGGGATGTCAGCTCTGTTGAGTCTTCTGATGCCTCAAACCCTGGTGACATCTGACAGCAATACATGAGAGGAACCAAGCTAGAACTACACAGCTGAGCTCATTCAATGGACAAAGACATGAGCAATAATAATAAATTGCCATTTGAAGTCACTGGGATTAGGGCAGTGGTAGGTGTAGGTGGTTATGCTATGGGAAATAATGGGAAAAACATCCTAAAAATTTAGGGGTACTAACTCCAAAGGTTACGTAAAATCAGCCCTGTATTATATAGGAATTTTTACTTGGAAATGTGAGAAAAACATACTGACTTAAATAACAAAAAGGGGAGTGATTGGTTCAGGTAACTGAAAACCTTAGTCATGGGTAATTCTGGCCATAACTAGATCTCAGTCCTCAAATGATGTAGTAAGAAACTGAGGGCATCCCTTTACCTTCTGCTCTTCAGCTGGCTCAACTCTCAAGCAGGTTCTTGCCTTAGCCACCAATGGCACTATGTTTGAGGCCTAACCTTCGGAAGCCCCACGGGAAAGAGCTTTTCTTTCTGGTTGCTTCCAGTAAATATGTAGTATTGCTGGAGACTGGCCTAGTTTGGGCCACAAGCCCATTCCTCCAGCCAGAGATGAAATCAAGACTTTTTTCATAAACAGAGACTAAAAGTGAAGGAGGGAGTCCCTGAACAAATGAAGTGCTCATGTTAATGAGGCGATGACTTCAGGTTTAGTGGCAGGAATCCAAAATTTAAAACAGCTTTGAAAATCAGTTCATTTCTTTCTCACAGAAAAGTTCAAGCAATGAAGCACCTTGCTTCCTTGAAGACATCGGGGGCCCAGATACTGTTATCCTAGTGCTTTGCTATTATGAGCCACCCAGGTGCCCCAGAAAATGTAGTCTTTATTGATGGCCTTATGCTTAACTAAAATTCTTCTTACAACCTAAGATTTCTGGGAGACAACTAGCAGTCCCTAACATACAAAGTTACCAGTAGAAAAGAGAATGAGCACTGAGTAGGAAAACAAAACCATTCACTGCATGCACCTGGATGGAATTTTTATGATTCTAAGGTATTTTTACAATACGGGATTGTTTTTTTCCTTAAAAATTAGTAGCAGTGGGACGCCTGGGTGGCTCAGTTGGTTAAGCGGCTGCCTTCGGCTCAGGTCATGATCCCAGTGTCCTGGGATCGAGTCCCACATCGGGCTCCTTGCTCGGCGGGGAGCCTGCTTCTCCCTCTGCCTCTGCCTGCCACTCTGTCTGCCTGTGCATGCTCTCTCTCTCCCTCTCTGACAAATAAATAAATAAATTAAAAAAAATTAGTAGCAGTGGCATTACTAGTATTAATGGTCCTCTATGTCTCTAATTAGAAAGACTACATGTGATTTGGGGTATTTTTTAATTTGTTTTCTTTTGTTGTTATTATTTTTTGAAGTTTGTACCTGAAATTTTTTAATTAAATCAAAGTACACCACTTTCCTTGGCAGGCTATCCCCTCTTTAGAACATCTAATTGTTGATTTTTTTTCCATGAAAAACTTCTCTTTGCAGTCACATAGCTTGTCTTATCACCACTAAAATATAAAGATAGCTGAAAATTAGAGCCTACAATATTGAATTTCTATGAAAGTAACAACTAAACCATGTTTTTTAGATAAATATTAAAAGCTACCTACTCATATCTAAGGAGACAAAGAATAAATAAAAATAAAGAGTACAAGGTAAGTTAGAATATGTTCATGAGACTGACACTCAAAATTAGCAAATGTTGTTATGTTTTAAAATAGAGGCTACAGATCTTTTCTCTTTTTTTTAGAAAATATTATAATCAAAATTGAAATTCCTTATTCCATTCCCCTGTCTCATTCTTCTCCCTTCCTCCCTTGGTGCATCCCACTTCATAAATTTTGTGTACCTCAATACACATTATAATACTTTCTCTAATAATAATAATCATGATAGCAAACATAGTGCTTACTCTGTGTAGACATTCATATAAGAGTTCTATAAATATGAATTCATTTAATCATAATAACCAAAAGGTAAGTATAATAATTATTATTATTATCTTCATTTTACAGATGGAGAATTAAAATCATGGAGAGATTTAAAAATAACTTTTCCAAGGTCATACACCAATAGTGGTAGAGCCAGTAATCAACTCTATGCAAGCTGACTCTGGATGGAGTACATGCTTTTAGAATTACTAATACAAAATGGCCACATGCCTCAAGAAAAATAAGTGGTATTGTTTTGTGCAAACTTTTTTTTCCAACTTCAATAAATGTTACCATCTATAGCCCTTTGCAACATAACATCTCCATGAAACATTTTTGATATTCTTATTAACATATATAGACATGGTATATTCATTTTAACTGCTATGCAATATTCCTTTGTATACTCAAAACACCATTACATATTTCTCTATTTTTTTTAAATGTTTCCAAAAAGTTACTGTCTGACAAGGTACTAATAGGTTAAATGAACATTACATTTTTTTTTAAGAGAAGATTCAGTATATGTCATATATCTTCAAGGCGCATATGTTGCTGAAAAACTAATTTCAAAACAAATGAATTGAAGGAAAAATATTTCCCACAGTTGTCAAAAAAAAAAAAAAAAAGCAAAGCAAAACCAACCCACACTGATTGGAAAATATCATGTCTAGACAACAGACACTTTGACTCTCTGTCCTGGAAGTTGGGACCAATCCAAGGCAGTGAATTATTCTCAACCAAATCAGAAGCACTTTGCTATAGACTAGAAGAATATTTTACACAGTAACAAGTTAAAAGACCTTAACTGGTAACTATGATGTTATTTTTACTGTAATACCAGTAAAATTTAACAAATATTTATTAAGTGTATATAATACATTAGACTCTCTCTTAGCAGTATATAATAAACTCTGCCCCCAAATTTAGTGGTGGAATGTCAAGAACAAGGAAAAAATAATGCACAGAATAAAGGTGTCCCTTGGGAATGTCTTAATTCAAAGCAAAATTTTTCAAGGTATAGCTATATAGGGCAAAGTTTCCCAAAGTATCTTTCATGAAAGTGAAGAAAATAAAAAAAAAAAAAAGAAGGGGACACTTCTTGGTCAAAAAACTTTGGGCGATACTGAAACAAGCGAAGTTTTAACACATTTTCTCTTTGCATAGATGTAAGTTTTAAATATGGAAAATATTTTAAAGATTAAAAAAATAACCCTTTGCTTCCACCCAAGAAGGGGATCCAATAATTTTGAATTCAGGAATTTGGTAAGTCCATGTTAATTCAATTGGTAGTGAGACAAATCGGGTATAAATATCACATTAGAAGCTAGAGACTCCAAGGTAGAAGCCACGTATCAGAAACTGCCCCTACTAAATAGTGCTTAAAATGTTATTGACAAAAAGATATGCCACATACCACTTGAAATGTAAGATCCCTCACACATATACCCATCCATTCCTAACTAAATTACTAAACCCATAAGCTGGATAAATTTGGAAAATAATGTTTACTATATCATTCTCTGAAAATCTTTAAACAGATCCTGGAGGTTTCAAAGGGTTGCATTATGTTTGTAAAGTGGCAGAAATTAAAATCAACTCTTAATCTGATTTTCCCCCAAACTGCCCTTTGCCTCTGACACATTAAAATTGAGCTTTGGGGCTTCTGGTGGGTCAGTTGGTTAGGCATCAGACTCTTGGTTTCAACTCAGGTCATGACCTCAGGGTTGTGACATCGAGCCCCATGTGGGGCTCCCCACTCAGAGGAAAGTCTGTTCCTCTCCCTCTTCTCCTCCTCCACTTCCTCTCACTCTCTCTCTCTAAAAATAAGTTAATTAATAAAATGTTTTTAAAAATAGACCTTCAACTGGGAGTGCCAGTTGGGATTCAATCTTTCATTCAAGCACAAAACACTAATTGATCAAAAGATATTAAGGTATGAAGAAGGTACATGAGGTGGATCCCTGGAATGTTATTGAATGATATGAAAATTGTGTGCTAAGACTGTGGCCAATAGGAATACCCTTATCACGAAGTTTCCTTTGCTCACTGTGGAATTCAAGAAATTGTTTGCTAAGGTCCATAATAATCCTCTCTCACCCTCCAGAAAACCTACGTAAGGGGCATTCAGAGAAATTTCAGTATTTCAGCAATTCCTGAATATATTATTAAATAATAAATGCTTTGCATATAAATAGAATTTCTTCACAGGTTTATGGACAATCTCTTGATCTCTTAAGATGACACACACTAGGCTAAGAGAATGTTATATCAACATTTATTTGATAAACCAGCTAAACTAGGTGTCTTGACATGCTTCACTGTCCCAAATTTGGCATGTTTGTAGCTGTTCCAGGAAACAAGATTGTTTTTTCATGGATGCATGGCAATAGTTTTGATCTTGCCTCTTCATTTCTCCTCTCATTGTGTTTTTAATGCTGATTCCCTGGTGTTCTTACCCAGGAGTTACCCTCAACCCATGAGGAACTATCTCAATGACAGATTTTATAATGGGGAAAAAATCCTAATAAAATATGTTGTTCAATCTCCTTATTTTATATAGTATGAAATTAAGATGAAGAAAAGGGCAAGGACTTGTCCAAAATTTCCATAGCCAATTTCAGTCAGGGATAGGACTGGAAAGTATGTCATTTGTATCAGTGTGAGGATGCACAGGGATATGAGAGCATGAGGTTGAAATATCTGGCATGTCATTGAAGTTTTATGTTGAGATTTTTCAAGTTCAAGCATTTAAGGGGGAGGTTCATGTACCATTTGCAAATCAGGCAGCCCTATAGTACAAAGACCATTTCCATTTACTCAGAATGATGAAGTGCAAAAAATAAGTATAAACATTTTGGAAGGGAAATTTACATCACTGGTTCCTCTTCTTTTAAGTCACAGCTAAAATGTCACCACCTCAAAGACCCCTCCTTGGACATACTATTAAGGTACTCCCTATGGCTCTGTACCATCTTGCACCCAGAACATTGATTTATTTCCTTGCTTATTTTTGCTTCCCCTGGCCACCACCCCCTGCACTGAAGCATGCAACTCTTCTGGTCTATCTTTACACCATCATGTACCTGGTGCCTAATTAGCATCTGGTTCAGAGACCACACTCAGTATCTGAGTGGGTGAAGCCAAATCCAGACAGCAAATGAGAGGAGAGGGGACAACATAGCTACAGATCCTCTGTGATTTCTGTGAGTGATGCAAGAGGAGCACTGAGGACTTTCAGACAAAGAGGCAAAGACCTAATGGAATGTGAACAGTTGAGAAGAGGTTAGATTGGAAGGCTCTCATGGAGTATTAGACATGGCAGAGTGAAGTGGTGGTGGGCAGAGGGGCAGTCATGAACGTCCTGTTGGAAGCCAGTGAGCTGAGCTCTTCCTGAGGCATTTGAGTACCAGTTGCCTACAGCAGTGTTATGCAGCTTGATCTTTGTATAGCATGAGAATAAAAGTGTTCCTGAAACACCAAAATCCTCTTCTCAAATCTTTATGTTCCCTTTGGCCAGGCCCCTCATTCCTACCCTCCTACTCCCTGTCATTACTGCATGAGCCCACTGTGACCAAAAGAAGAAGTCTGGAGCGTCAACATGTGTCCAGCCATATTGTGACTTCCCCATAGTGCCTCTTCCATCAGCTGCTCTCTGCAGTAACTTGAAAAGTCAACTGGTGCTGGTGATCATTTAAAAAGTTACCTAGGTAGATCCTTAAAGGCTGCATGCCAGTCTCAGAAAGGGAAATTTCAGGCCAGGCGACCTGGGCGGGGCGGGGGGGGGAGGAACTCATGTATACTTTCCCCCAAGAGGGATTTAAGGTTTTAAAAGCATTCCCCAGCGCATAAAGTACATCAGCTGGGGTAATTTCTGCACCCCCTCCTCCTCAGCAGACTAAACTCCAGGCATCCTGCCTAGTCGCAAGCCTCAGCTTCGTCAGCGTCTGAACCACTGAGCATAGACATTCCTGTTTTACCCACCTCCACCCGCATTTCTTCCCCAAACCAGCTCCTGAAAGGATAAACTAAACCTGTGGCAGAATCGTAAGGTAACAATCTGCAAATAGCTGAGGGTGAATGAGGCTTTGAAGTTGCTGCAAATACATAGACAACTGGGCGCCATATAAATGCAAGGAGAGAGCCACAGCACCTTAGCTGGATGGAAGGAGTGAGGTTGGGGGCTGAGACTGGCTTTGGACCACAGAATTACCTAGCTACTGGAGACAATTAACCTCCAAGGTTTTCTAGCCCATTCTGGGAACTTCACTAATATATACCAGTAATATATACCACACTATATATACCACCACTAATATATACCATACTAATACATACCACTAACATATACCACACCTTCACTAATATATGCCACACAGTATATATATACTAATATATGCCATATATAAATATACACATACATATATCTTATAGTATATATACTATTAATGAATATATTCCTTAATATATATTGGGCTGAATGCAGTGTGCCCAAGGTCTCTGTACTTGTCTTATTAAGGATGCCTGATGGGTTAGGCCGATATTCAAGTAAAGAGGACTCTTTTCTCCATTTGAGGAACCCATCCTGTTTCCAGACTCTTTATTAAACTGAATTTGGGTTTTTTTGTGTGTTTATCTTAGAAAGAGGTTTTAGTGGAAACCTATTGTATATCTGCCAGACGCCTTCTTTTAGAAACAGTCTTCCAATCTTCTCAACCCCAACTGCTTTCTGCAGGAACTTACATACCTCAACCTGCCCTCTGACACTGGCCATGGTTGACTGGTCCAGGTATAGACACCAGACCCAGACAGAGCCAATGTTGTGGACCTAGCTGTTCCCAAGGCCCAGCCATATTCATATTCCTGGGTTCCTTAAGATACTACCTCTTCATCTAATCTAGCTAAAGTTGATTGTCTATCCTTTACATAGAGCTCTAATTAACACAGGAAAGAAGGGAGAGATGGAACTAACATATATCTTTCATGTAATTATAATAGTGAGTAAAGATGTTTGAAAACAGTGGTTCCCAAGTCGGGCTAATTTTGCCTTCTTAGGGGACATGTGGCAATGTCTAGAGATATTGCAAGTGTGTACGTGTGTGTGTGTGTGCATGTGTGGGTGTCACAAGTGTGGGGTGTGCTACTGGATTGTGATAGGTAGAGCATGGGTTGCTGCTGAGCGTCTTACAATGCACAAGACAGACCCCACCACAAAGAATTATCCAGGCCAAAATGTTAATGGGACTACTGCTGAGAAACCTTAGTCTAAAGAAAGTCATTCATTCTATCAGTTTTCCTTTTATTTATTCAACCAACATTTATGAACCATTTGTAATGTTTTAAGCACTAAGTAGCTACTTAGGCATGGACAGATATGGCCCAATAATTGATCTTGAGTAGCTCACAGTCTGAAGGAAAAAAACAGATAAACTGACCAATAATTACAGTACAGTGGGGTAAGTATGCAATATGGGAGGTATGCACAGTGGACTGAGACAGCTCAGTAGTAGAGCATGGGAGAGGATCAAAGAAGCTTTCCTGAAGGGATGATGACTGAGCTGAGTTCTACAGGGTATGTAGTGTTGGATGAGACATAGGAAAGGAGGAGGAGAGAGAAAAGTTTTCTATTTACAGAAACACAGGTAGTTGCTCAAACACTAATTTATCCATCCATTTAGCATTCATACATCCCATAAATATTGACTGAGAAAGGAAGTATGAATATGAATAGTGATTAAGAATACAGACTCTGGATCTAGACTTGTCTGGCTTCAAATCTCGGTTCTGCTACTTCTCAGCTGTGTGATCTTGAGCAAGTTCCTTAAACTCCCTATGACTCCACTTCCTCATCTGTAAAATATGGATAATTATAAGAATCTTCCTTCTGGGATTATTGTGTGCAATAGTATTTACTATTATTATCTTTGTTATTCCGTGCCAGACACTTCCTGGTGCTGGAGATAAAAAGGTGAATAACATAGGCATGATCCCTGTCCTCATAAAGCATATAGCCTACTGGGAGATATGTAGGTAAGACAAAGGGAGAAGTATGGAGTACTAACAAATTATAGAGAAAGGAGAGCTATAATAATAAACAGAGACTAGATTAAGTCAAGGCACCAAATAACTCCCAAATCACAGGGGTTTATAACACCTGGTACTTCAATAACAAATTGGTACTTCATATTTCTGCTAGATTGCAAGTTTCTCAATCAGGGATCCAAATGTACAGAACCTCCAACCCTGGAGTTTGGCAGTTGCCTTGAGAGATAAATGGAATATGGCTAATCACACACTGGCTCCTAAAGGTTCCTGCCAAGTTGTGACACATACTACTTCTGATTACATTTCAGTGGCCAGAGAAAGACCCATGATCACAACATACTTCAAGATGGTGGGAATGTGCAACCCAACCAGGTGCCCAAAGGGAGGAGAATGAGAGCATTTGCAAATTGCCTTAATGGTGGTCACAACCTAGCATCACAGGGTTAGAGGGACTTCCTTTAGGAAGTGACATTCTAGCTGAAAGTTCTTAGTAAAATAGGAATTAAGCAGGTACAAGATGGGATGGAGTGATTCCAAGCACAGTGTTGAGAAAACTGGCTAGTCCAAGTCCAAAAGTGAGGCAGCAAGAGAGAAGGCTGAGAGGTTGTCAGGCCAGACTGTGCAGGACATAGCACATATATATCAACAATATGTTTGAGAATTAGATATGTATTTTAGAAGATAGTTCTGATTGTGATATATATAATGGATTAAAACAACTAGAGAAAATGTGGAGATACCAGTTAGGAGACTCTTGCTGTGATATAGTATGAGCCAGGTGAAATGCAGGTGAGGAGAGAGGAAGACACAAATCAAAAAAGCATCTCAGTGAGGGCAGGGGGAACAAGGATGCTTGTCAGGTTTCTGATTTGGCAACCTGCAGATGGTGGTACTATTCATTAAAGGGAAAAAATAATATGAAAGGAAAGATGAAGGCCTTAGAGAGATTGGGATGAGAGGCTTCTAAGTTATCCAAATGGAGGTGTCTCATAAGCCAATTTATAGGTGTGGAGCTCAGAAGAGAGGCTCATTGAGTAAGAAAAATAGATCTGAGAGTCATCAGTGTATGGAATTTAATTGGAGATAAAGGAGTTAATTGTTCAGTAAGAATGTGCAGAGTAAAAGGAGAAGAAGGCATAGGACCTCTAAAGAACACCAACATTTAAAGGACAAGAAGGGGAAGAAGGTCTCAGGGAGGAGACTGAGAAAGATGGCTGGAATACAGGGAGGAGAAGAACCAACAGGAGAGACCAGTACTAAGGGAGTAAAAAGAAGAGAGTGTTTCAGAGGGGAATAGTCATTAGTGTCCATGTTGCTGAAAGATTTGGATAAGAACAGAAAATGGACAATTTCTGATTTTAAAAAAATGTCAATTAGAAATTGGCAAGAAAGAGTTACTTGTCCATGTTGTCAAAAGCAGTGTGAGTGTAATGGTGAAGGTAGGAGGCAGATGACATTAAAAAGATGAGTAAGCAGAAGAGAAGAAATAGATCCAATGTGGCCAGATCTTTCAGGAAGTTTGTTAGTTGATTAAGAAGGTTGAAAGGTATGTTTTATGTCAGGACATGAAATTAAAACAAAGACATTTTTCTTGTCTTCAAGGAACTTGAAATCCAGTAGGAAATGAGGATATATCCACAGAGAAAAGCAATAAGGTAAGAGGGACACTGAGCCAGATAGTTTGGACTTCAGACAAAATAATTCTCACTGGTGATTGATCGCTGAAGGGGAAGCCTCAGAAAGTAGAACTTGATCTGGTCCCAAGACAGAGGAGTTAAACTTAGAAGGAGAGGGCATTCCTAAGAGGAGGAAGAATGTAATTAGAAGCACATGCATGAGATAGCTTTTGAGGAACAGAAAGAAGTCCAATCTGGCTGGAGCAGAATGGTAGATTTAGAAAGAAACCACATTTTATAATTTTCAAAGGGTTCCCTGAGGGAGCTCCAGAGTTTCCACAGAGATGTCCACAAGTAAATTTTCAAGATCAGATGATGATAAAACATGGCCCATGGGTAAAATCCAGGCTGCCAGCTATTTTCATAAATTATGTATTATTAGAACACACCCATTTATTTACATACTGTCTATGACTGCTTTCCAGAGTTGAGTAGTTGAGACAGAGACCCATAAAGCCAAAAATATTTAGTAATTGGCCCTGTCAGAAAAAGTGTGCCAACTTCTTTCTGTCTTCTTTCTGTTTATACAGTTAAAGATTTTTTTTAATTTACTATCATCATTATTGGTAGAAATATTTGTAAAATACTTTAGATGGTCTTGCACAGAAAATGATGACAGTGTTGTATGAACTGAAGTTTCTGTAGCTTTTCATAAATAGAATGAAATAAATGCCTTATATTCTTTCTTTTCTTCTAAAGTCAAACATAATCAAACATGATTGAACTTTGGTGACATAGCTCCAGCATCTCAACCTAGGTTGTAGTATAAGAATGACTACAGGAAATTTCTCTGTGTTCACCTATATCAAGTCTTACTCTCTTTCTGGCCCAAGGAATACTTGCCTGCCTCCCTTGCACTTTGAAATTATGTAGTTAGTTGTACCCAGTGGTAGGTGTGTGTGTATGTGTGTATGTGTGTGTGTGTGTGTGTCACTTCTGGGAAAAGCACTTAACTGTCAGGAGGGAGACTCTCTAAGGATAACTTTCCCCTGCCATGGCATTCAGTGATATATGTGAGAGTCAAGTGACCAGTATGCAGTAGGCTTAATTTATTAGCATCCACATGGATATAAGTAGCCCAAAAGAGCCACCCAGACCAGAATTAGTGTTTGTATAAGGAATTATCTTTTGTGGTGTGAAGTCCCAAAGATTTTGGTAATATTTGTTACTGCAGTATAAACCTATCCTATATGGACTAATATAATGCCCTAAGAATTACTTATCAGCATAAGAATGCTTTCCTCCATGCTCTATGGTCCCAGACTCATATATTAGAACACTAGATTAGAGAATCTAACCTTCTGCTGTTATCATAACTTGACGGAACTCTCTACCGAGGGGTTCTACTCTCTCCAAGCCAAGAGATGTCTAAGTTGTACCAGTCAGATATTGTCTCATTGAAGTCTGATGTTCAAGAGAAATAACTGAAAATGATTCACTTTTTGAGACTGCCTGAAGAGATTACCATTTACAGTGAGAGTGTGCATGCATATGTGTGCTGGGGGAGGTGCCATGTGAGTGTGTATGTGTATGTGTATGTTTGGTATGAGTTATTCCATTATCTTCTGTTGCTTGTAACCAGAGAGTTCTACCTGATACTCTTCCTCCCAACATTCCCCCAGACCTCTCCTTGCTACACATCCTAGATTTCAAAACCACAAGAAGTTGAGGAGTTTCCACAGCTTGCTATATACTAGGCTATATATATTTTAGTATATTGCTATGTACTTCCTTCTACACGTTTTTTTTACAAGATTTTAATCATACTATTCTCTTTTCTCATAACACTCTTTCTTTATTCCTGGAAAATTCCAGTTCATCCTTTAAGTGTAATTTAAATACAGAATGGAGTACTTCTACTTCAAACTCTTCCCCAGCCTTAACAGGAAAAGTGAAGTGTCCTTGTCTTTGTGTATCCATAGCAACTTATACATCTTTCTAACTTACAATATGGTATCATAGCTAGTGATTCACACATCCAACCCTTCCAGGAGATGCTGAAATTCTCAAGGACAGACAAGCAAAGTTCAATAAATATCTGTTGAATTGATTGAACTGAATCACATCTAAAAAGATTTATTTTCTAAAAGATGGCTCTCACTTCACTTATTTGCCTATTTACTTACTTGTTTATATGTTTTAGAATTTCTAATCCTGTGCTCCTTTGAAAATTGTATCCAATTAATGCTTCATAGAGTTTGTAATTAATAACTACTAAGATGTAGAAAGCAAAAATAGTTGTCCCACTTCTCTTCCTTCTGTGCTTCTGTGCTTCTCTCTCTTCCACTGACACATCACATTTTGATGTCATTTTTTATTTCTTTACAAGTTCCCTTGGTCTTAGCAGAAATATGCAATGACCCATTATGCAATGAGTTACATTGTATAACAAACAGGATTTCCCTCCTCTCTTGAGACAATGTGAAAAAAAGAAGAAAAAAAAAAAAACCTCATGAAATCCTTAATAAGGCTGCTAATGTGAATGAAGGCCAAGGATTCAATCCCTTAGGAAATTCTGGAGATGGATACAGTTGGGCTCTTCTTGGTAAATAGCTAGGAAATTATTCAATAAAAACAAAACATAAAGAAGAAAATGCCAGGGGTTCCTATCTTCCTTCCTGAAAAGATTGATCCAAAGCCCCACTTTGCAATTGCTCAAACGAGTTCACTTCAATCAGCGGACCAAAATGCTAATCAAAACTAGGGGGAAATAAATGGAATTGGTTTTCTCTGTATTATTTAATGGTGCTTGTCCTATCTCATCTGCTGCCCTTTCCCATTGACCAGAGTTAAAAAATATTTCTTTGGTATTATATGTCCCCATTCTTGAAGGAAAAAGTAAAATGATCTTTCTCATTTGAACTCTTAAACCCCAAATTCCCAACTTTAGCATACAAGGCCCTTGACGACTTTCTGTAGTCCCAGCTTGTCTCCTTTCCCACTCTCTCTACCATTCTACTCCAAAGTCTAGTTACTCTGAAATTTTCCAGTTTATCCAAATATTTTTTTTGACATTCATACTTTCATGCCTGCTGCATCCTTTACCTGGCAAACTTAGTACCTTTTATTTAGCGAGAAAATCCTCTTTACACCATTTACTCATTTTAAACACATAGCCTCCTGCTCCTCTAAGCATCCACAGTACTGTAAACACATCTTCATGTTCTGTGTAATTTATCTTTTGGTCTATTTTTCTGTCCTAAAACCTGAGCTCCTTGAGAGCTAGGAACATATACCAATCACAGTTCCCATATAATAGATACTCCACTATGTTGGATGAATTAATGATCATTCACTTCCAGAACAACTCTATGTAAGATCGTTGCCTAGGGCAAAGTAAATGCCCAGTTAATTGTACTAACATTGGGAATAAAATGTGTTTATTTAAACTTTTCTTACTATGGAAAATAAATTTACCATTTCCACGGCCCACTGAAAAACACTCAATGACACATAAATAAATAGGTTTCATGGTATTGGAGAGAATTTCATTGGTCTTTGCTTATGCCAGTTAGAAATCATACTATCTGGAAATTAACACCAACAGAAACCAAAAGAAACTTCTCTATATACACACAAGAACATGAAACAGCTAATCTATAAAACCATTATGGACACCAAGAATATATGACAAGGGATAAACATATACTTATCTCCAACTGGTTCTGTTTAGGGAAAGAAGAAAAATGAGGTCAATGACTTCACTCAAAAAGCTATTCTAGGTTAAACCTTTCTAACATGAGCATAGATAGAAATTGGTTATTTCAGCCCAGATTCCAACAGCTTTAAAGAGCTTTTCTCTTTAGAGGTTAACATTCATTTATGGGATCTTTCAACCTATAGAATTTCCCAATTTCTAAAACTGATCATAGGAACAACTTGATTCCAAAAAGAGATAGCACTTCAATAATAATGGTAAGATAAAGAATAAGGAATTTACTACAAACTACTTTGCTGGCCCTGACATTAAAAAGCAATATGACATTGTGGAAAATACATAAGCTTTAGCAAGACACAGGTTCTAATCCTGGTTCTATTTCTTCCTGGCTCTCACTTTCTGCCTGGGACAGACTTGGGTAAGATTTTTAACCCCAGCAGACATCAGCTTTCTCATCTGTGAAACTGAGATTTTAAAAAGAAAAGAGATTAAAAAAAATAATTTTTAAAAAGTATTTTAAAAAATACTAAAGATGATATTGTAATACCTAACACAGTTACATATCAAGTAATATATACTCATTATATAAAAGTATACTCATTATTTAATTAAAATTAATTTAATTATTTTATTACCATTTTGGATACGGAGTACCAAAGTACGTGGGAAACTTCCTACTGCTCCTGGTAAAGCTGCAATAGAAAAAAAAAGTGTTAAGGAAGAAGAGCAAAGATAAAGGACAGGACAGAAACCTTCAAGGTTAAGAATAAAAATATGCACATCTCAGTAGCACTGGATCATGGGAAGGGTATGTATGTATGTATGTATGTATTTTGATGGGCAGCAAAGCAAAGTTAGTTGAGTGATAGCAAAGTAATAGTACAAAGCTCCCAAGGAGGGAGGGGATCTAAAAGGTTTGTCCCTATTTATGTTTTTAAAAAAGATTTTCTTTATTTATTTGATAGAGAGAAAGAGCACAAGCAGGGGAGCAGCAGGCAGAAGTAAAGGGAGAAGCAGGCTCCCCGCTTGGCAGGGAGCCCAATGTGGGGCTCGATTCTAGTACCTGAGATCATGACCTAAGCTGAAGGCAGACACTTAACCAACTGAGCCACCCAGCTGCCCAGGAATGGTGCTTATAAACATATCCAGTTGGCTAAAAAATCCAGAAAGAACATAAATAGAGACTATATAAATAAGTGAATTTCTGAACATTTCACTTGACTTTTTACTCCACTAATGGACATCCTTCCTTTCCTACAATAATCCTCGAAAAAGTCCTGCAGGTACAGTGGTGTAAAGAAAAGAGAAATATATTTCTCTAGTCACAGATAGTCATGCAGTTGGGATGGAAACACCTCTGGATATACGTAGGTTACATGTTGTTTTGAATAGTATCAAAGAAATTGCAAAGCAATCAACTTGTGGACCCAAGTGAGACAGTATTCCAGGACTTCTATGAAGTGACACATTTTTTTTTCTGTTGCAAGGCCCTAGGCAGTTGAAGAACAACAGTTTTCAAGAAGAGAATGCTTCACACCATGCACTTTCCTATTATTTTGTCTTGAAAAACATGCAGAATCTCCTCTCTGAGTAGCAGTATGAAGAATTCCAGGCTTTGGGGGGGAAAAAAAAACAAGGTTCAAATTCTTCCTAAGCCAGTTGGGATGTACAACTTATGGGGTAATCAGTATCTGAATTCCAGTGAAGAGAATAGTAACTACCTCACAGAGTTATGGTAGAGGTTAAGTAGCATAATTATGTAAATTATGTATCACAGCCCCCTACTACATAGTAAATCCTCAATAAATGGTAACTATAACGTTATATGGAAGAAAGAAAGGAAAGAAACGTGGTCATTTGTCCATTTCTGCATTTGATACTAAAGGAATCCAACAGAAGACTGAAGATGAGGCTTCACAAAAATGAATAAATAATCTGATACCAAAACCCAGACCAGTTTCAGTGAACCCCAGTGACTCCAAAGGATTCACTTTCCACAAAGGCCACCATGGAATACTGGACTGGGGGACTTTCACTGGATGCAACTTTAAAACTCCCTTACTTCCTCAGTGGGAAATATGCTTTTATTCTTTTGTCCGTTCAGGATGAAGTCTTGACAGTTGGAAGCCCTGAGTTGGAAGAAGGTTTTTCAAAGCTTCTATAGTCCCAACAACATCTCTCTGGAACTCCAGTGTAATTGACATATATATTTATAAAAACTGTCACCTGAAACTAACATCCGGGTCTAGATACAAATTCATATCATGATGCCAGCCCATCTCGCTTCATTGTTGTCAGGTTATGTTTTAATGACAAAACATCATACTTGCCAATCTCTTGCAGCTGCACAAAAATCCTCAGTCTGGGTATACACAATCAACTATCTCCTCCTTACAGACCTAAGGGGAGAGTATGGCAGGCCTGCCTGGTGAAGCCTTAACCACCTCAGCTTTGTGGGCAGCTAAGGCACTTGGGTTCTACAGGACATCTAGTAGAAAGAAGCCCCAGATGTGGGGATTAGAGCTCTCCTCAACCATGTGAGCTTTGAAGTCAAGCAGCGTCTATGAACCTGTTTCCTTGTTTATCAAATAGGGATGAAAATGTTTCCCCTATATCAAACTTTCAGACTGGTTGTGTAGATCAAAATATAAACAGAAAATTTGTGCAGGTTCAGCATAAATTATAAAATGCTAAGGATTATAATGATATAAGCAGTATTATCATTATTTTTTCTTATAGGTGTTTAAAAACATGTCTTATGTGTTTTAAAAAACACAATCTTGCATTGAAAGAGCAGGATCAGACAAAATTGAGGATGGATGTGTTTATGTGGGTCTTCTTTAACTACCTAGAAAACTCATTGGCATGTTGAGCTTCCAACTCAGATATTTGGTTTTGAAGGGGTAATTTTTTGTCCCCAAAGAGTCCCTGTCAGAATGATAAGAATGATTTGTGCTCTCCATTCTTCCTACCTCAGAAAATCTGTGAGTGCCAATATCTTCTCAGTGCATTTCTATTTTGCTTAAGACAACATAATTGACTATGGTAGCTTGCAGTTGAGAACTCAACATGGTATATTGGAAAGACCACTGGAATCGGGCAGAGCTGGAATGAAACCTAGGCCAATTATACTAAACTTGGACAAGTCACTTAACCTCTATAACCCTTAGTTTCTAGTGTCCCCAACTCACAGGGATTGTGTAGATTAAATTAGTATGTGAAAAAGTACTGGATAGACTCGCTGGCATCTAGAAGGCTTTATATATCATAGTGGCCTGTATTCTCCAAATTAGTGGTGCTTTCTGGGTCAGAATCACTAACACCTTTGAAAAATCTAACAAAAGTATTGGGTTTCTGAACCAAAAGATAATGTGAATATACGTATCCACATAACATCCTGCATATAATTTCAGAAGTTCTTTAGATCCCCTGAAGTCCAAGAAGGGGCCCAACAAAAACTGGATTAATAATTCCTGTGATGGGTGGCCACTCAGGACATATAATTATTTTCATTTTGAGCGTTAAATACCTATTTTGTCTCTTTGTGCCTCAGCTATTGCTACTACCATCAAGACTCAATAAACTCCTCTACCTTTATAAAGAATAACTACTTACAAAAGGTTTTCACATTCATCATATCATTTCATTTTCAGGAAAACCCTGTGAGGTCTGTATTATTGTCATATTTTACAGACTGGAAGAAAAGTTTTTGTTTGTCTTGTCTTTGGTTTTTGTATTTCTCCATTGTAAATAAGCCTCATGAGCACATAGACTGTGTTGTTTCAGTCTCCATTGCTTCATTGACACTTTATACAGTGCCTGGAACACAACAGGTGCTCTGTGTGTTTGAAATAAATAAAGGGAAAATTTAAAAAGAGAACTCTCATTTCCTGAATAGTAAGGCTCAATACTTTGAGACTAAAACACGGCAAAGCTAACTCTATTAGAACTTCCCTGTGAATTTAGCCCATTGGAGACACAATGAACTCCTGACAAATGTTGTTGGGTAAATAGATGAATGAATAAAACCTGATTTCTATAAAGTGAAACCCTGAATTTCAACAAAAGGTTTTTGTTTCTTTCATCTATCTGCCCAAAACTTAGGGGCTTGAAACAGCTACATCATGTTGGGGGATCAGGAATTTGGGAAGGGTTCAGCTGGCTGGTTTATCTCTGAGCCACATGGCATCAGCTGGGGTGAAAAGGGCTGGAGGATTCATTTCCAAACTAACTTCTTCACTCACTTGTCTGAGCCTTTGCAGGAAAAGTTGAAGGTGGTTTCAGCTGGGCTCCTCTCCCACTCCATGCAGTGTCAGAGCCTCTCCACTTTGTCTCTCTAGTGGGGTAATCAAACTTCTTACACAGCACAGGCCTCCACAATCAAGTAGTAAAAACTACAGGCAAAGTAGGTGTAACAGCTCTAGCTGTTGCTCTAGCTGGAGCATTGTCAGCTCCGTTGTATTCTTTTGGTCAAAGCAGTCACAGCCTGTGGCTCAGAGTGGGGAAATTGATCTCATGTCCTGACAGGAAGATAAACAAAAAATGTAAAATCACTGATAATCTGCTACAGTTTCCTTAACCAGGACAAGAAGCTCAGAAACATTAAACTATGGAGTCATTGCTTCCTTCAATCAGACTTTCTTCATGGCATAACTTTCACTCCCCAAATATCAGTAAATAATTCTATAAACCCTTACATTAAAATTCTATGAAACTTGGATGCATATCTGAACTAATTTCCATGCTTCGGTGAACATGTCTCAGGGGTAACATAGGAGTGTCTGTGTTCTAGTTATTTAAAGTAATTCAAACTTCTCCAAATCTGGTGGGATCAAGCAGCCCAAAATATCATTACAGCTAAAAATTTACTCTACAGTAAAGTGTCATTACAAATCAACCCTGTGCTATCCACCTCCTGGGCATGAAAAAATTCAGCACTGCCACTTTCAGGATATTTTAGCATCTCAACAGGGAGTACGGCTAAGTAAGAGCTAAAATAGCACAATGATCCCAGATACCACACAGAAGAAAGGAAATACAAATAGCACAAACAAGCACAGGGCATCTCGGACGATTCCAAAGAGAACCAAAGTTTATTCTCCACATTAGTTTCTAGAGGCTCCTTATTTTAAAGAATTTTACTTCTGATGGCTTTCACCACCCCCACAAATTCACATTAATTCCATAGGCAGGAGGACTATTTTCTGATTGTGTCATGATCTTAATCTCTGCCTGTCACAAACAGTTATATTACACATGTATTTTCAATGACCCAAGGCTTTTCTACCAAGTGATTAAAAGGAGGAGTTGGTTAGTTTTGTCAAATGCAAATGTAGACATAGATTGTTAAGGTCATAGGAACTTTCAGTATAAGGGCTGAGTATATTGGAGAAGAAAACATTTCCTAAATGTAAGACCTGCCATAACTAAGGTAGATTTAGACACAAAGTTGGAAACCTTAGAATATAAGGACCAAGGAGAGAATAAGCAAGATGGGATGGGTGGAAGTTACAGATCTTAACCCTAGAGAGGAATGTTGGGAGAACTGCTGTTTGCTGGTGGGGCACAACACTCCCAGCCCCAGCCTCACACTCTCTCACTCAAAGCATCCACTGGGGGGCACCTGGGTGGCTCAGTGGGTTGAGCCTCTGCCTTCAGCTCAGGTCATGATCTCAGGGTCCTGGAATCAAGTCCCGCATCGGGCTCTCTACTGGGCAGGGAGCCTGCTTCCTCCTCTCTCTCTCTCTCTGCCTGCCTCTCTGCCTACTTGTGATCTCTCTGTCAAATGAATAAAATCTTAAAAAAAAAAAAAAGCATCCACTGGAATGCAAGATCCACAGGGAGCAAGATTGTGGTGTTTTTGTTCAGTAATGTATCCTAGACACCTAGAACAATACCTGGCATGTAATGAGCAGTCAACAAATATTTGTTCATTTTTAACAAATGAAGCTCTTGAGGATTGCCTTAAAGGAATCCAGGAAGCTAATTGAATGTGGGCACAGTTACTAGGGATCTGTTCACACAACAGTAACTCTGTCTGTGGCTAAAGAGAACAGAGCCAAGATACCAGCCCACACCGAGGCAGCTCTCAGGGTCCTTGCCCAGTGGACAGTGTCTAATGAGGGACTTTTTAGTGTTAAAAAAAGCAATTCTCCAGAGCAATCCCCAGAGAGGACGCAGGGAGAAACCCTGTTCTGTGAGGAAAGTGAGAAAACTGAGGAAACAGCACAGTTACAAGGCTAAGCAACCCTCTCATCATTTGGACATTCAGATCCCAAATGGAGGGGACAAGGGGACACCACATAGTTTATGGTGTAATATGTGACATAATACCAAGATTTACGCTATTCAAAAGGCAAGAGTAATGTGAAGAACATCACTATTCCCCATCTTTTTCTTTTGGTTGATTTAGAAACTGGGGGCTATGCCCAAGTCAACTTGAAGGGGTGGGCATGTGTAGGTATGAGAAAAAAGCAAAGACTAACATAATCCATCCTAACCTATAAACCTATCATTCCATAGTCTCTCTCCTTCTGAGATATTCTGAAGAATTTTTTTCAATAAGAAAATACACCATATCCAGTCTCTAAACTTCTTAGTGCATCAAGAACTGATTTGAAAAGTTATCCATGGTAAGTTCTGCATCAGAAGAGTCACAACATAAAACTAGAGAATAAAAACCTCTCAAAGTCCAAGCAGACCACAAGCTAAACATATCTAGTCACTGCTTTACACGGTACCAAAAATAAATAAGTAAATAAATAAAGTTGGCGGGGGAGGAGGCCAAGACCCATGCTTGTCTTATTCAGTGCTTTATTACCAGCATGGCCAATAGTGATGAATTTATAATGAATGGAGTCTGGCCTTGAACATGCAAGACACTGTCTTAATGCTGTCAGAAGTCTTGTTAACCAAGTGGTGTATGGGTAACAGATGCTGTGTTCCTTTATAGGCACTCTGTTTCCCCCTGGAAATATTTTTGCATGCCTAATCACCTGACTCTTTGCCAGCCTGCTGTCCTCTGAGCCTTTTTTCACTGCGTTTTGTAAACCTCCTGAGAGAACTACACGCATTAGGGCCCCAAATTAAGAAGAATAACGTGAAGCAGTCTCAGATGCTCAAAGTCAATCAAGGAAAAGCACAACATTAGAAAGCAGGATATACAGTAACACACATGCGTAGAAAAAATTCTGAGAGAGTATCCAAGCAATAACAGAGGTGAGCAGAGCAATTGTAAGTGATTTTAAAAATATTCGTCCTTTATTTTCTTTTTATATTTCCCTCAAAGAACACATATTATCTTTATATGGAGAAAATATCAAATTGAAATATATATGGTCCCATTTTTATTTTTTAAAAAGACAAAGTGTGTGCATGTATGTGTTTGCTTTTATATGCATAGAAAAAAGTCTGAAACTCCAGATATCAAAAGTATAAATGTAAGTTTTAGGAACGTGATTGAGGATAAAGAAGAAAAAAGGAGAGAAACTCTACCTCTTTTCTTTCGTTCTTATGTAATGTTTGAATTTGTATTTTATAATAAATATTATTTTATAGTAAAAAGAAAAAAAGTAAAGAGAAAAGATACTCTAAATTGTCCTTTTGGTAGTCAGATCTATGGAAAATAAACCCAATGATAAAATGATATATGCCATTGCTCTGATCATATGTAGTTAATGACATGACAATTTAATGTTATAATGCCATAATTGCTATTCAACAATATTTTACATTGGTATAGGTTTAGTTCCTTTTTTTACTTTTTAGGTTGGACTAAAGAAACAAACCTGAGAGGCAAGTGATAAAATACAGTTCTCTAAACATAATGAAGGGCTTATGGCTTACTGTGAGTCCTTCCTCAAAACAGGATGAGAAATAAAATTATAAGACTTGCTCCTGAAATAAGTTAGCTGAGTTATAGGGAAGAATTCACATAGTGAGGGCAAGTAACACCATGTGGGTTAACAAGAAGCACACACAGAATTACTTTCTCTGGAGGACTTTAAAAATAGGCTGGTGTGTCTGGGTGAGTGGAAATGTGTTTCTGCTGAAGACTAAGCAGATGAACTTAGTGACCCTTCAAGATTCCTTCTGGTCTTATGACTCAGGCTTATGACCCTGACTCAGGCACAAGAGCTCTGCTCCCCCCAAATGGCCTAACCTACCTTCAGTGGCTGCTGCTTTGCTATGGACACAAATGCTCCCTGTGTCCTGCTATATCTAGAATCCTCAATCTTAGCTCCCATCTGGATAGGGAGCCCAATATCAATATCTAGAAAGAAGCTGGTAGTTCAGAAGCAAACTTAAAACATGAGGTCTACAAAACCCAAGTTGAAAGACATACTATAAAATAACTGGCTTGCAATTTTCAAAAATGTCAATGTCATGTGAAAATAAAGAAAGCCTGGGACACATTGCAGATTAAAGGAGACTAAAGGGACATGGGTACTACATGCAGCACGTGACGCTATACTAGATCATATAATGTGGGAAAATGCTATAAAAGACATTGTTGAGCCAAAAAATGAAGTTAGAATGCATTGTGCTAATATTCAATTTCCTGAATTTGATAACTATATTATCATTATCTATTAAAAAATCCTTGTTCTTAGGAAACAGGCACTAAATAAATAAGTAAAGAGATAGATCATAATACAGCAAAGGCGGTCCTAAGGGGGAAATACATAGCCATCCAAGCCTCCCTCAAAAAAAATTGAAAAATCCAGAATACACCAGCTATCTCTACACCTTAAAGAATGGGAGAATCAACAACAAATTAAGCCAACTCCATACTCAAGAAGGGAAATAATCAAGATTAGAGCAGAGATCAATGAGATAGAAACTAGAGATATAGTAGAATATATCAATGAAACTAGAAGCTATTTTTTCGAAAGAACCAATAAGATCGATAAACCATTAGACACACTAATCCAAAAGAAAAGAGAGAAGCCTCAAATTAATAAAATTATGAATGAAAAGGGAGAGATCACAACTAACACCAAGGAAATAAAACAATCATCAGAAGTTATTATCAACAGTTATATGCCAATAAGTTAAGCAACCTAGATGAAATGGATGCATTCCTGGAAAAATATAAACTCCCAAAATTGAACTAGGAAGAAATTAACAACCTGAATAGACCAATATCTAGTAACGAGATTGAAGCAGTGATCAAAAACCTCCCAAAAAACCTCAGGACCTGACGGATTCCCTGGGGAATTCTACCAAAATTTCAAAGAAGAAATAATACCTATTCTCCCAAAGCTGTTTCAAAAAATTGAAACAGAAGGAAAACTTCCAGACTCTTTTTATGAAGCCAGCATTACCCTGATCCCCAAACCAGGCAAAGACCACAACAAAAAGGAGAATTTCAGACCAATATCACTGATGAATATGGATGCTAAGATTCTCAACAAGGTCCTAGAAAACAGGATACAACAGCAAATTAAAAAGATTATCCACCATGACCAGGTGGGATTCATCCCTGGGTTATAAGGATGGTTCAACATTCACAAATCAATCAATGTGATAGAACAAATCAATAAAAGAAGAGAGAAGAACCACATGGTTCTCTCAATTGATGCAGAAAAAGCATTTGACAAAATCCAGCATCTGTTCCTGATTAAAACCTTCAAAGTATAGGGATAGAGGGAACATTACTGAACTTCATAAAATCTATCTATGGAAGACCCAGAGCAAATATCATCCTCAATGGGAAAAAGCTCACAGCCTTCCCGTTGAGATCAGGAACACAACAAGGATGCCCACTCTGACCACACTTGTTCAACATATTAGAAGTCCTAGCAACAGCAATCAGACAACAAAGAGAAATAAAAGGTATCCAAATTGGCAAGGAAGAAGTCAAACTCTCTCTCTTCGCAGATGACATGATACTTTATAGGGAAAACCCAAAAGACTCCACCCCCAAACTACTAGAACTCATACAGCAATTCAGTAACGTGGCAGGATACAAAGTCAATGTACAGAAATCAGTGGCTTTCTTATACACTAACAATGAAAATTCAGAAAGGTAAATTAGAGAATCGATTCCACTTACTATAGCACCAGGAACCATAAGATACCTGGGAATAAACCTAACCAAATAGGTAAAGGATCTGTACTCAAGGAACTACAGAACGCTCATGAATGAAACTGAAGAAGACACAAAAAGATGGAAGACTATTCCATGCTCTTGGATTGGTAGAATAAACATTGTTAAAATGTCTATACTGCCTAGAGCAATCTATACTTTTAATGCCATTCCCATCAAAATTCCACCAGTATTTTTCAAAGAGTTGGAGCAAATAATTCTAAAATTTGTATGGAATCAGAAGAGACCCCAAATCACTAAGGAAATGCTGAAAAACAAAAATAAAACTGGTGGCATCATGTTACCTGATTTCAAGCTTTACTACAAAGTTGTGATCACCAAGGCAGCATGGTACTGGCATAAAAACAGACACACAGACCAGTGGAACAGAGTAGAGAGCCCGGATATGGGCCCTCAACTCTATGGTCAAATAATCTTCGACAAAGCAGGAAAAAATATACAGTGGAAAAAAGACAGTCTCTTCAATAAATGGTGCTGGGAATATTGGACAACTATATGTAGAAGAATGAAACTCGACCGTTCTCTTACACCGTACACAAAAATAAACTCGAAATGGATAAAAGACCTCAATGCGAGACAGGAATCCATCAGAATCCTAGAGGAGAACATAGGCATAAATCTCTTTGATATCAGCCACTGCAACTTCTTTCAAGATATGTCTCCAAAGGCAAATGAAACAAAAGCAAAAATGAACTTTTGGGACTTCATCAAGATCAAAAGGTTCTGCAAAGTGAAGGAAACAGTCAACAAAACAAAGAGGCAACCCACAGAATGGGAGAAGATATTTGCAAATGACAGTACAGACAAAATGTTGATATCCAGGATCTATAAAGAAATTCTCAAACTCAACACACACAAAACAGATAATCATGTCAAAAAATGGGCAGAAGACATGAACAGACACTTCTCCAATGAAGACATACAAATGGCTATCAGACACATGAAAAAATGTTCATCATCACTAGCCATCAGGGAGATTCAAATTAAAACCACATTGAGATACCACCTTACACCAGTTAGAATGGCCAAAATTAG